>JAHBCN010006912.1:0-46085 GCA_019359885.1 Listronotus oregonensis
ACTAATTTTTTTATGTTTTTTTTATTAGTACTTGCCTCGAAATTTTCTAGAAAATGGGACCCCTTCAGTCTAGGTCGTCTGCAACAAAAAAGAAGAAAAACCCAAAAATAGTTGACAGATTCGGCTGTTGCTTGATGGAAATTCATTTTAACACAGTATGTTAAACAAAAACACTATTTTGTTGCAATTTCCACTAATTTATTTATTAATCCTTGACATGTTTCACCACACAGTGGCTTCATCAGAAGGTATTTAGGTACTAAAAATACTTTTACAATTTTTGGGATAAATATCTAGGTAGTAAAATTATAATTAGGAATTTCCATTCAAAATAAAAAGGTTTAACAATGGGGAACTACTAAGATCCACTTGATCATTAAGAAGCGTATCAGTATTTTTTAGTTTATTAATTTCTAGGGTTTCTAATAAATTTAATTTTTTGCTTTTGTTTTCAATATGTAAGATTTTAAGGTTTTCATCGAAATTATGATTTTCCTGTAATAAATGATTAGCGTAATTCGAATTTGTTTTTGAGTTTATATAGCTTGATTTATGTTCTTTTAAACGTGTTTTGAAATTTCTTCCTGTTTGGCCAATATAAACTTTTGGGCATGAACCACAATTAATTTTGTATACACCCGAACTACTATTTTCTTTATTTTTATCTTTATTGTTTTTGATGTTTTTGCCTAGCGAGTTATTAGTTTTAAATGCTACCTTCAGACCTTTTTGTTTTAAAAGTTTAGCCACTTTAGTCGAGGTTGGGCCTATATATGTTAAAGATCCATGGTATTTTGTATCAGGTTTTATAATAGGATACACGGAATTGATTGTTTTTTGGTATAACTTCTTGTTAACTAGTTTGTTAATTAGTTGTGGTTCATATCCATTGTTCTTTGCCATCTGTTTAATGCGGTTAAGTTCTGTATTATAATTTTCTTTTGAAAGTGGAAGATAAATTAATCTATGGATCATACTATTGTAGGCTGCAAGTTTATGAGTATAGGGATGTAGAGACTTCTCATGTATAGTAATATCTGTGTGTGACGGTTTATGAAATATATTAAATTCGTGTTTATTATTTACATCAGAGATAGTTAAGTCTAAAAAGTTGATTGATTTGTTTTCTTCCTTTTCTATGGTAAATTTAATGTTTGGGTGAACGTTATTTAAAAATATTAATGTTTGATTTAATTGCCGTTCTGAACCTGTAAAACTTACTAGAATATCATCTACATACCAATACAAAAAATTACTTGCTAATGTATTGTTATGTATTTTTTGTTTTATTTCATCCATAAAGATCTCGGCTAAAAGAGGACTCAGCGGGTTGCCCATTATTAAACCATTTGAACTGGTATAAATTTTATTATTAAACTGAAAATAGTTTTGTTCTAAACATATGGATAATAGGCTTATAATATCATTTCTTATCTTATAACTATATTTACATTATTTTTAACTAACAGTTTATCTACTAAGTATACAGTCTCTTTAGGCGGAATGCTAGGAAATAAGTTAGACACCAAAAAGAAATAATTTATTTAAAGGTAATTGAACAAAAAAATAATGTTCAATTACCTTTAAATCCAAATTAGTTTTTGTGGTGGATTCCTGTTTTGATATGTTTTCTTTGGGGTTATTCGCCTTGAAATTCTCTAGAAAATGGAACCACTTCGGTCCAGGTCCCGGGGTGTAGCGAGCTAAGTCTGCTCAGCCCTATTGACCCCTTTGAAATTGCAGATTGCCTGCAACAAAAAAGAAAAAAAAAGTAAAAAGCTATCAGAATAAGAATCAGAAAAAAGTTTTTTAAAGCAAAATTTCTTTAAATTTAGTTATTATTTTTCTAAATTTTATCTTGAGAACGGTGGCCGACTTGCCAAAACGTAGATTAATATTTTTGGGACAGTATGTTAAACAAAAACACTATTTTGTTGCAATTTCCACTAATTTATTTATTAATCCTTGACATGTTTCACCACACAGTGGCTTCATCAGAAGGTATTTAGGTACTAAAAATACTTTTACAATTTTTGGGATAAAATTAGGTAGTATAATTATAATTAGGAATTTCCATTCAATATAAAAAGGTTTAACAATGGGGAAAATACTTAGATCCACTTGGTCAAAGAAGTGTATCAGATTTTTTAGTTTATTAATTTCTAGGAATTCTAATAAATTTAATTTTTTGCTTTTGTTTTCAATATGTAAGATTTTAAAGTTTTCATCGAAATTATGATTTTCCCGTAATAAATGATTAGCGAAATTCGAATTTGTTTTTGAGTTTATATAGCTTGATTTATGTTCTTTTAAACGTGTTTTGAAATTTCTTCCTGTTTGGTCAATATAAACTTTTGGGCAGAACCACAATTACTTTTGTATACATCCGAACTACTATTTTCTTAATTTTTATCTTTATTGTTTTTGATGTTTTTGCCTAGCGAGTTATTAGTTTTAAATGCTACCTTGAGACCTTTTGTTTTAAAAGTTTTGCCACTTTAGTCGACGTTGGGCCTATATATTTTAAAGATCCATGGTATTTTGTATCAGGTTTTATAATAGGATACACGGAATTGATTTTTTTTGGTAAATTTTGAACAGTTTGTTAATACTAACTATAGAACATATTTATAATTACTTGTAACAATGGCTTGCTTTATATCATAAAGCAACTTATTATTAAAAGTGTTTTAAAAAAAGTAATGGATGATGTTTAAAAAAGGTGCAGTAAAATTGGGGGTGATTTTTTAGGTCATTTTATGAAAAAAAGTTTCCCAAACATAGGTCTGGAAATGCATTTTTTCCCAGATCACGGTGTATTTTTTTATTAACTATGTTGATAATTAATTCGAATATCTTTTGGTCCATTGTTTTTTAGGAGCGCTGTTTAAAGTAATAAGGGGTTTAACTATTTAATATTATTACCTCTCTTGGCGTAAGTAAGGAGCACCTTTACCAAAATTTATTGAAAAGAAGATACGCCACGACTTAAATTGTTTTAATATTTTTTTAAGACAAGGAATTTTTTTTTTTCTTCAATTTTCGTTGTACCTGTTTCGTTTAAAGATAAAAATAAAAACCCTATTTTTTTGCCTGGAAGATGAACATCCAATAAAATGGTTTTTAATTTTTGATTTCGTTAAGAAAGCAAGATATGACGAAGATTTTAGCCTACTTTAGCTTAAAAAAATATTAAAATTTAATTACAGTATGTGGCATACATTGTTTGTCAATAAATTTGGTTTAGGTGCTAAAAACGCCAAAGGACTAAATAATTTTAATCTAGTTAGGTCCCCTTATGACTACCAATAGCGATCCTGAATTTCAAAAAAAGTGTTTAAAAGATACTTGAATTATCCTCTAAAAAACGGTACTTAAAATAACAACTTGTACCCTGTAAACAATACAGTTTCGGACCTTTGTTGTTGTTTTTGAAATTTAAAAGGGACTTATAGTAATTAGACTATATTTCAGTGTCTCAAGAATGACTTAAAAACTATATTATTTAGACTCTTACATATATGTAAATTACAAAATTCTAGTATTAAGTACTCGATAAAAACATGAAAATGTTTATTCTTTTGTTTGTATTGATTGTAAGGGTGGCGTTTTCGTTGACCTTAGGGTACAGCGAAACTAAAAGAGATAGAACAAATCGAGTAATCTCGATTTCGATTTTTGAAACAAATTCAATGGTGAAAATAAATCATGGATAACTTGATTCTTTTGGAGATACAGAGTGTTTTTCAAATTTTTAATTTTCCAGGACTTGTAACTCGCTTGGATAGAGATAGAAAACTGTAAAAGAAAAGTTTTAGGATTTTTGGTAGAAATCAGTAGGTCCTATATTTTTTTATTGACTTTTTTTTTAAGTTATAACACATAGTTGGTTTTTTTAAATGGAACACCCTGTATATTTTTAAAAAAATGGATAGAGCTTACAAAGACCAAATTAATGATATATAGTTTAATGGATCTGTCTGTAATAGATCTTGCAAATTGGCAAAAACCTATAAAATTAAAAGATGTAACACAAAGTTGTTTTTTTTTTAATGGGACACCCTGTGTATTTCTTTAATAACAATAAAACTGACAAAAACCATAAAAAAATTAAATAAACCAAAAATGAAAACTATGTAATTGTAATATCTCAAAATCATAATAAAAAACATATTAATAATAATATTAAGATACGAAGCAATATAATTTTAATTTATGCTTAAAAGGGAGAACTATTTAATTATCTTAAAAAAATACATTTTTAGATAAACTAAAATTTAACATAATTACCAGTAATACTAATATAATTGAATAATTAAAAGAATTAATTATTTTATAAATTTTAGTTAGAAATATTTAGGTCCTTTACAGCAAATGTTCAAATTGCAAACCATTATTTTCTATACATTTTTCGCAACGTTTAGCGACACTTCTTAAAGCATTATATATATGCAAGTTGGACCCTTTTGTAAACTGTTCCTAAAATGCATGTGTAATTCATTTAAATTGTTGCTCTTATTTTTATGGTTTCGTTTTTAACAAATCCACAGAGGAAAAGTCCATAGGGGTGAGGTCAGGGACCGTGCCGGCCACCTAACTGGACCATTGGTACCTATCCACTTATTGGGAAAATGTTCATCAAGAAATCCCCGGCACGGGCATTGTGGCAAGAATTACCGTCTTGTTGAAAGATGACATTATCAATTTCCAGAAGGGGAAGATTATCATCTCATTTAATAAATTTTCCCAAAATATTTAAATAAAGGTCTGTTGAGAGATTGTATCAAATTCAAAATGGCAAAAATTATTTCATAAAGTGCACACCACACATTAAAACCGAATTTCCCTTGTCTGACTCTGTTACTGTCAAACGAGGATTTCCGTTTGACCAAAAGATTATTGTGGCGATTAAACAGTCCATCACTAGTTACTCGAACTTCATCTGTCCATATTATCTTTCTGGAAAACTATGGATCTTGTTCACATTGCCGGAGATACCACAAACAAAATGTGATACGGCGTTCTGCGTTAGCAAGGATCGGATATATGATTTTTTTACGTTTTTGGCAGTTTAAAGATCTATTGAACACGACCCATTAAACCATATATCATTTGGTTGATATTTTAGTTGCATTACTTATTAAAGAAATGCACAGGGTGTCCCATTAAAAAAAACAAAACTTTGTTCAAAATTTTTTAAATTTTTTTAGGTTTTTCCAATTTGCGCAACATCTGTTACAGACAGACCCATCAAACTATATATCATCGAATTGGTCTTTGTGTTTATCCATTTTTAAAAAAATATACAGGGTGTTCCATTTGAAAAACCCAACTTTGGTTATAACTTAAAAATAAAAGTCAATAAAAATGTATGGTACGCCACTGAGTTCTACGCAAAATCCCAAAACTTTTCTATTTATATTTTTTTTCTATCTCTAATATCAAGCGAGTTACAATGCCTGGCCAAATTGACAAGATTTAAAACACTCGTATATCCAAAACGAATCAAGTTATCCATGATTTAGTTTCACCATTGAATTTGTTTCAAAATCGAAATCGAGATTGCGCAACGATTTGTCCTATCTCTTTCAGTTTTCGCTATACCCTGTAAGGTCAACGAAAAAGCGCCACCCTGTACATGCTATTCAGCATTTCAAAATACAGTTTCTAGACTAAACAGTTCAACCGGAAACAAATACGGAAGCAATAATTAAGAGTAATGGTTATATCCGCAGTGTTTGAAGGCTTATTTATTATTTTGCTTTTTTTTTTGCCCTAGCAAAATTCTTTCCATTCCAATAACGTATTTTCCTTTATATATGTAAAAAATATTTATCGAATGTTAAGTGCCTACCACGCGGTTTCCGTTACTAGTCCAGGACACGAACCCTTTTGCCTCGCAATTTTTTCAAAATGCATAGGATGACTTGAAACTTTGGCAGTAAGTAGGGAATAGTCAAGGATTAAAATCTATATTATGCCGAAGGGCGCCTTTTCTTTGGGGGTGGTTGCCAAACCATCTTGGGGGGTGAATTTTTTTAATATATTTTGACCACAGGAATCATAAAAATTATTTTTAAGCAAAAAATGTTTTATGTTTTTTTTTTTTTTTTGATAAAATGCGTACTTTTTGAGACCCATCGAAAGTACGGTTTTTTACAAATAACTCGATAAGTATGCATTTTATAAAAAAAAAACTGTAAATTACAAAATTGTAGCTTTTAAAAAAAATAAAATGTTTTTTTTTTTTTAATTGCTGCGGGATTAATACAAACCGAGTTGCGGTTTGTTAAAGGTTAGCTGTTATTCATTAAACACAAAATTCCAGAGATCCAGAGAAAAAAACATAAAATCTACGTCTTTTGAGGAAAACTAATAATAGTTTTTTTGAAGCAAAGATCTTTCATTTTTTTATGTATTATCATAAAAGTTAAGTAAGCTATGATTAAAATAAGGTTAGACCAAAATTTTTTGAGTAAAAATCTTCAAAAACAACCTCCTAATTACCACCCCAATTAAAATAACTCAGCCCTTTTTAATTCTCTTTATCTATGTATCATAAATACATTCTAAAATTTTAACCGATTTCAATTGCTTAATTTAAAAAGAAAAATGAAAATCAAATTTAGAATTAAAAAAAAGATAACCTTTCCTTGAATATAACTCAAAAACTAGGGGGCATACGTAAAAATTACTAGGATATTAAATTGTAGCTTTTTGAATTACAAATACTCTTGTTTTGTAGATTTACGTATGACGGAAAAATGAGATATAAACGTTTAAAAGTTTAATAGACGAGCACTACTTTGTTTCACCCTTTTTTAAACTCACCCCTTTAAAAGTACGGGTTTTAAAAGTTTTAATCTACAGAACGTTATAGCCTTAAAAAAACCAACAAAATGTTTTTTTAAAGAACTTTTTATCCCAAAACTGAAATTTTGCATCGTAATATTGTAAGGAATAAATTAGTAATACTTTTGAGCAGTCACATTTTTTAATTACAACTCTGTGACAATATGTTAATTTTTCTAGGGTGAACAATTTTTTTATTAAATCATAATCAGAGTTTTTAAGGGTTAAAATATATTAAATAATGTTTCAAAGAATTAAATACCTATTTTTTAATTTATATAAGTCTAATTTTACGTGACTTAAGCTTCAATATGAAAGTTTTGAAATTTTTTGGAATAAGGGGTAATTCTTACCCCTAAAAAATAATAAGCGACCTTTAGCATAATAAAGATTTTAAAGAGGAGGGTAAGTTAAGCTTAATCCCAAATTTTAATTTCATTTAATTTTAATAAGAGTTAATTTTTAAAGGTTAAAAAGTTTTCAAATAATGTTTCAAAGAAACAAAATACTACTTTTTCAACTTATTTGAGTCAAATTTTACTCAACTTAAGCTTTTATGTATAGTTTTATAGGTTTTAGCAATAAAGGATAGTTTTCCCCCTAAAAATAAACAGGGCCCATAGGCATAATAAAGATTTTAGAATTAAGGTGGAATCATATATTTTTGACATTAAAATGGTAAAAAAATTTAATGGTAATAAATATTTTTAATATAATTTTATTTTCCTATCCTTCATAAATCCTAGCAAAAAATGTAATAAATAAAACAGTTTTTTTACAAAAAGTATACTTATATTAAAGCAAATAATTCTTTTTGATTCTTTTTCATTAATTTTTTTGGTATTCTAATATTTAATTTTAATAAGGATAACAATTTAATAAAATTAAGGTGGTATGGAAAATGCTAATTTTATGCTTTATTTTCTTTTTGATGAGCAATTACACCCAAAAAATAATTTTTTTTTACTGACTCTTTGGCCGGTCCATAAACTTTAATATCTAATGGACAGAATATGATAACTATAAGAGAGCATAAGGTAAACCAATATATATCTTTAAAAAGTAACAAGATACGTAGATTTGTTAAAGTAGTTAAAACTATGAAATAAGTTGACAAAACGCTAAGTATCCCTATGAATTATAACCAAAGTTTATTATTTACAGTTTTTAATATGCCTTCGAAATTAATGTTGTTTCCTAAGAACATTTTATCGAGCCTTCGGCGAAAGACATTACACTATTCTCGAAACGCGAAACCTCACATGTTTCGGGATTAATTAAGTTATTTTAAAGTTTCGGACTCTGCAATATAGCAGTTGTGTTCCGCTGGCTTGAGCAGAACGATGTTTCAGGATAATCCAGCTAAAGCTGCTTCAGGCGTTGAGGTTTGCTTTATCGTACGTCGGGTAGAGGCAGTAGTATCAGGAACATATTATCTTTGTGTTAGTTTTTTGGCTACATTACATTGTTTATAAGTAAAATTGTAAGTGGGGGCGTATCTAAAAATATATTTTTTATGGTTATCCACATCCACTCGACTGAGGTAAGTTAGTCTACCTTTTAAAAAAGTGTTTAGTGCAAAAAGGCTTTAAAAAATATGAGCCATAGCTCATTTGACGCGGGGAAACAAATCTAAAAAAGGGGCGACTTGTAACCGAACGTTGTAATGTAATGCTCTGTACGAGCATTACGTGACAGCAACCCGTTCAGTTCATCACCACATCGTAGCGAATATTTACGTTTGAATGCTCGGTTCACGAGTTATCCACCATTCGTCTTCACAGTGTCATCGAAAATGTCAGACATGGAGGTCGCGTTTGCATTTCCGCTAGTACGCTATTGGTATTTAAAGACGAAAAAAAGAAAAAATTGCGTTTGGGTAACGAATTTGTACAGAAACAGACAACAAAACGGTGGACAGACTTATTACTTCCACATCACTGTTTTAAAATCCGTATAAAAAAAAAATATATTACTTGATTTTTTTTTTTTTACTACCACCTCAATTTTTCGCAGAGATTCGCAAAAAAACCGACAACCCGATGGAGCAGCGGCGAGCACAAGCAGCTCGCCGCGAACGGCGCAGTTTTCTGTATTCACTGCGTGAATGTTCGATGTGTAACATGTTACATTACAACGTTTAGTTACAAGTCATTCGCCGCCTTAAGACAGGCGTTTTGAACCATAAAAGATAGCAGAAATTGTATTAAATATCCTCGAAGGAAAGGAAATTTCCGATAAAAAAGGTTCAAACTCCCGGAGTTCTATCTCCATTATTTATAATTTTAGTTTAACGCTAAAAGTGGGCCTCCGCGCAACCTTTTTGGTTGCGCGTTCGGCGTCAAAACCGAGTACGTCAGACCAAAGAATTTTTTTGGGTTATTAAATATTAAAAACAAATTTTAAAACAATTATGATGTATTAAGAACACTTTAAAGAATTGATTGCCATGAAAAATTTAACTTAAAGTTAGTTTTTCAACAAGTTAGACAATTGTCAATTAACAAAATTGTTTCGAACGTTGTCCCTTGTACATTAAAAAACATGCTTAAATAATTGTCATATAAATTGTTTGCTTCATGAAGCCCTTCTAATATACATACTTAACAAGATAACGCCATAAAAGTTAAAAAAAATATCCTTTGTTTATAATTATTTTATAACTTTGACAAAAAATAAAAATTCAGAGTTATATTGTCAAAGTTATAAAATTATTATAAACAAACCATTAAAATGTTTTAAATTTTTATGGCGTATGTATGTAAAAAGTACTCTACGATGCAAAAAATGTATACGACAATTATTTAAACATTTTATATTAATGTACAATGAAGACGAAAGTTCGAAAAAATTTTGTTTTTTAACAATTGTCTAACTTGTTAAAAAATTTACTTTAAGTTAAATTCTTAACGAAAAAAACCAAGTATATCATCTTTTTTTATTGAAAAAGGATCGGTGGCCTGGATTTATAATAAAATTTTTTTTTTTTAAATTTAATTTATTATTTTTTTTTTTTTAATTTAATAAAAAATAAATTTTTTAAATTAAAAAATAATAAAAATTTAAAAAATTAATAAAATTTTTATAAAAAAAAAATAATCCATGGGGATATAAATTTATCTCCTATTTTGTAAAACTTTCTTTTTTAAGGAAAAATTCCTTTAAAACTTAAAAAAAACCATATGGGAACACCAAAAACGGTTAAAATTCTGACAGAAGTGACAGAATGTTTAAACTGTCTAATGGATCAGCGACATTCGTAACTGAAAATTCGATTCAAAAAAGGATGCGAGATTAATAACGTGTTAAAAAAAAGAACATATCTTGTTTATTGCTACAGCGCAGGACCCATATAACAATTAGCAACAACTGTTCTGAATCTTGGCAGTACCTGATTTAAAGTAAATTAATTTATATTATTTTTATTTTTTTTTTAAGTAATCTATTAAATGTATGCAAAGACATGTGGAAAACGGTGAAACACCTGCACCTCCTGCCATTTTCTTTTATTAGTGGTTAGACTTTTTTGGTTATGACTTTTAATTTTAGAAGAAAATAGGTATGAAAATGACTTCACAGAGAAAAAGGAGAGGAAACACCATCGTAAATTTCGATGGGAAACACCGTCTCCCAAAGAAAAAGGAAAACAAATTATTGAGATTCTTAGAAAAAATTTAGTCGTCAGGAGCTGGACAGTCAATTAAGCTACGATATTTTTTCTTGTTCTAACCGTAATAAATAACTGTAAACCGTGTTGAGATCTGAGATGTCCCCCTAATTTAAAAGAAAATTTTGGAAAAGGAATATGTTTCCCCTTTTTTAAGTCTTTGCATGCATTTTTTTGGGGAATTACCAAAAATAAAAAATAATTAAATTAATTTTAAGTAGGTTCTAACAAAATTCGTAACATTGATTGTTTAATTTTTAAAGGAAAAACCTGCCGGAATCCTCTTTCCCACGTTTTTTCGGGAAATTTTTTGAATAAATTTTTGAGAAAGGGATGCGAAAAGACCTTTAAAAACCCGTTTCCCCGATTTTTTCTTTTAAAAAACCTTTAAATTTTTCCTTTAAAAGATGATGGGGAAAGTTTTCCGCCCCCTTGATAATTTTTAAATAATTAGTTTTAATTGTAAAAAACTTGTTACAAAAAAAAATTTTTGGGGCAAAAAAATTTTTTAAAATTTAATGGTATTTATATATATATATATATATATATATATATATATATATATATATATATATATATATATATATATATATATATATATATATATATAATAAAAGAACCGAGAGCTAGGGCTTTTTAATCGAAAATTTTGCTTTTCTTTAAGAATCTTTTTTGCAGTTTTCGCTATCTCTTATGGTTCTTGAGTTATCAATCAAAAATCGAAATGGCATTTTGTTTATTTCGTTTTTTGTTAATAACAATTGCAATTTTTATTGGCAGAAAAACTTCTTAAAACGCCTTTCTCAGATTTGCATTCCGTGTCCAATGAGCTATCGCTCATATTTTTCAAATCCTTCTAACTAGTTTTCGTAGAAAACACACTTCTCAACTAGACAAAGTAGATAAATGTGTTTAAAAAAAAATTCTACTGTCTCGACGTATACGAAAAGTATTATTACTCTGTTTTAAAACAGTTAAAAAAGACGTCCTATTCTCTATGGTATCCACTATAACTCTCTTCCTGCGCGTTTCGCCGCCTCACTGTAGTGTAGTATCTACTTATAAAATTAAAATCATTGTCCTTTGGCAAAGTATTAAATCCTACTTTTGATGCCTTACTAAAATTACATTCAGTAAATAATCGACATCCACTTTTAGCGAAGTGGTAATTTTTGAATTGGATACAAAATAAAGCAAAATTAATAATGATACTATAAGTAACGTTCTGGAAGGGTTTTTAAATAGATAAGCACATAAGGTAAAGAAACTGCGCCGATTCAAATTAGCCATGTTGTGCTATGTTTGTTTACAGTAAGGTAATCCGAATTTAATGCAGCAAACTTTTGAATTATGGGAGTAAACGTAAAATTTATTGAAAAATGCCGGGCTACGGTGTAAAAAATTGACATAAGTGAAGTAAAGAAACAAAAATTAAAAATATATAATACTTTCTTAAACCAAATTTCGAAAGAGCTAAGCAGTTGATTGATTTCTGTAAGCGTAAAATAAATGTCGAGGGTGGTATGTTTTAAATTCATTAAACTGATACTGAATTAAGCCTTTTAATCATTCTAAGATTAAGCAATTGCTTTTATCAAGATTTTTCATACATGATTCAGCAAGAGTCAGTTCAGTACATTTTAAACCCGAGTGTTTCATAAAAGATGGGAACACTTAACGCTTATTGGGCTTAAATCTCATACACTGCTTAATATTAATAATAAAATATAACTAAATTTTGATAAACCCATATTTATTCGTGTTTGATTTACGAGTATATCATTTGATTGCCGCGTCTCAAGTTGACGGATTTGTTTCAGAAATGTGATTGGCTGTTTAGGAATTTTGAATTCTGCGGAGTGACACCATGGATTAGAATGTTGTCAAGAGTTACCTCCTGACATTTTCAACATTTAATAAAATAATAAAATAGTTTCCTTAGTAAAGTAAAATTGTTTTTTAAATTAAAATATTTATCTTAACGTTTCAATTTTACTTAAGAGAGATTTATACAGACAAACACCATAAATATATAAATAAAATAAAATAAAATAAAATAGGTAATAAAATAGGAAATATAAATAACTTTATACTGCCAAATAAAATAAGAAAAACTAACCAAATAAAATAAAAATAAGAAATAGAAATACACAATAACAATTTTTCGTTTTTCGCTCTTTTTTTGATTTCTTGATGTTGCTGTTTTATGTTTAAAATTCTGAAATAAAGGACCAAGGATAAGAGCTTTCCGATTTTTGAATATTACAAAAAAAGCAAAATTTAAAAAATAAATAAACACAAATAAATAACTGCCGCAGCAGTCAGCTTGTCATTTCATCACGTTTTATTAGCGCGTGCGCAATTGTGATTTCACATAAAATTTAAATAGGAACTTACAAGTTTGGCATCTTTAAGGTTATTTTTTTTTATGGTAAATGTCTATTTAAACACCTACTGTGAATATGTTCTATTTAACTTATTATATTTTAATGTTATTTGTCTGCATAAATCCACCCTTACTGGGCTGTTTTGGATATTTGGCGTTAAACAAGTTATAAACTTCTTCTTGCGTTCTTGTTTTGTCTTTATATTCACTAAAAAATAAAAATATATTTTTGAGTTTTATTTAACTGCGCCATATTCACCTTTAATTATTTTTATTGTACTAATTGACCAAGTCATGTTGACTATAGGTTTGTTCCAACAAGCATCCCAGTATCGTTTCGAAACCGTTTTTGAATTGTTTTTTGGTGCGCTTCGACTCATGCGTGGACTTAAAATAGTTTCGTGACGGTACAAAAAGTAACAAATGTTGGATCGCTTTGCGGATCGTTTTCGGGACTGCCAAATAAAAGTCTTTAAATTTTTTGTTTTGAAAATATAACCCTACTTTTTGACTTATTATTCTTGTGATCAAAGTTAGCAAATATCACTCATAATATCATCATTCATCTTTAAAGATACTTAAATTCAATGATGGGCTTAGGAGGTTTAAAAATTAATGCTTGAAAGATTAAACAAGCAAGAAAATAGGAAATGATAAAGCACTATGTACGTTAGTCACTATATAACAGTAAACATATGAAGATAAAAGATGAAACAGCTCTTAAAAATCAAAAATCCAACCCAAACAGTTTTCAATATGGGCCATGTATCGGAATTACCGTTCTGAAACCGTAACATAAACGTCCCAAGTTTTGTTGGTATACAAACAGGATCGTTCGATAACCGTCACGTCTCTGCTGGAACGCACTTTAATCATTGCGCATGAGCGTGATCGCTCGGTGACGGTTTTTCGACGTGTTGGAACAAACCTTATGCAGTCACTAAATTTACTTGTTTTGCCGTTAAAACCAAGAACCTGTTTCTTAAATTTAATATTTTTTCTCCATAACACTTAGAGAAAACTATACAGTATGCTACATGAACTATGCGAAAAATTTAACGCAGAATTTAAAACTAAATTTAAAAAAATAGTTTGTTGTTAAATAAATCCTTTATATTTTTCTTTTAGTGCAAAAAACGATACCAAATTAGAATGGATGTGTTTGAGCATTTTTATAAAAGATTAATAAATGAATTCGTCCCATATTTTAACCGCTCATACATACAAATTATCTTATGTTACCAGAACATATTTTAAATATTTGAATTTAATCGTCCCCCAGCATAAAACCTAAAGCGGCTTTTAGTAGGATAAACCGACATATATTCCTTGGACCTCTTTGTGTAGCGTCCTAAATAAACACCTAAATAGTATTGGCAAATGCTGAGCTTTAAATCTAAGAAACTGGAACCGTAAAATATTAATTTTGTTGTCCGTAGTAATTTAAAAGGTTTTTGATACTATAGTAAAGTATATCTATTAATTTTATTAGTACATTATACTTTTTGATAGTATAGTTTTTTAATAAATTAAACCAAGTGTCACAGAAGTGACAAGTGATACGAGGTTTCCGAAAAAATGTAAATAATTTTAAATTTTGATTTGAAAAAATTTGACTTTTTTCTTGTGTTATAAAACACTTTCTATTTGTGCTGTCGTTTCGCCGTATCTTTACCCCTCATAAACTTCGCAGTCGGAAAGGCGATTTGAGTTTTGAGTATTTGACCCAAAATTAAGACAAATTTTTTAATTCTTTCTTTCACATAATTTGTAAATTTGGGACCGATTGATAAGAACGTAAATATCTGATTATTGTCTGTAGCTTGTAAGTTTCTGTTTGTATTTTCTAAGAACTTGATAAATTTATTTGCAAAAATTGAAATTGCAAACTTCTAAATTCTAAAGCTATCGGTGCCTATTTAAAGTAAAATTGATTTTTCACATTTCTTTTGTTTTTGTTAAAGTAAAACAAATTAGGTTTATTTAATTTGTGTAATAAAAATTTAAACTTTTGTTTGATTAACCAAAAAATTTGTCAAGGTCAAAATATTTATTTTACTTCAGATTTTTCAAAACGGCGACGTCGTACGCCTAAGGTATTTGTATATATTTGTAAATATTTGACTTGATTAGCTGATACGCCCCATTGGCGTATCACACCATATTTAGTGGGAATTGTTTAATTGTATATTTGTTTAAATCAAAAAACTTGTGTAGAGTTATTCTTTTTTTTGTGTCATAAATAGCAAAAGTCTTTTTACAGGGCGTAAAAAAAAAAACTTATTTGCACCTATGTATTCAAGTCACCTTTAGCAGAGAGCAGAATTTGTCTGCAACTACTTATAAAGCGAAAGCGCAACGATAAACCGTTTGTCCACTAGATTCAAATCGTATTTCTGCGATTTTCTAAATATTTATATTTTTCTTTGAAATAGCAAGTAGGTATAACACTAAATTGTAAAAAGTTTTGTCCTATATTTTTTTCTATATTTTAACTTCTTCTTTGAACTTTACCTTTTGACATTTTATATAACATTTTTTAAATTTGTGCTATTACATCATTTACGTGACAAATATCAAAATATTTTTAGGTTATTTGACATGCACAACTAGTTACTGAAAAACTTTTTTAAACTTTAAAACTTTATACCAACCCTGTATATTTAATCACTAATACACTTCTCCAATAAATTAACGCACCACCAAAAAGTAACCAAAAGTTTAAATTAATTTTCGTCGAAAACACTTATTCGATTTGGCCGATTTTTTTTTATTGACAAGTTGTCTTTTTCAGAAAGTTAGTATACTACTCTATTCGCATAAAAACTTATTTTTTTTAATACCGGGTGTAAAAATTATAACGTGTTTTTTTTCCATAAAATTTATAACACCTTGTGGAGGTGAGCAGTTACAGTATTAAGTTATAATTCAAAGCAAACTCTAGCCATATCATTTTAAAAGTTTCGTTTTTTGATTTGCTCTTACTAGGCATTTATTTTTTACTTTTACCAGATTAATAAAAAAAATCATAATCTTCTTCACAAACTCAACGCAACGAGAACGAACGAATTTATTGTGACGTGTTGACTACAATTCAGGGGTTTAATTAAGGTGTTTTAGAGTTTCGGACTGTGTAATAAAGCACTAGTCTTAAGCATTTATGAACAAAACGCTCCTGCAGATAATTAGGTTAAAGTAGTCGTAGGTTATGAGTTTCTCTTTACCGCTCTTTATAGCAAGGGTGGTTGTTTCAAGTTAATAATCTTTAAGGTTGAGAGTTTTGTACATGAAATACTTTTTTTTCTTCTTTTGAAAAATGAGTTTTTGTATATACTATATAAGGTAAGTGTATACAATATCGCTATATTAAGCTTTTAATTTTTTTAGATAGGAAAAACATATTTTTTATGAAAATTTATATGTTAAATATTTTATCTAATCTATTTACCAATAGTTTCGAAATGATATGGTAATATTTCTAGCACACGAAGAGCATTTGTTAATTAAAAAAAAAAAATTGCAAATTGGCGATATTGTCATCAGTGGTCTAGCAATATCGCCACCTACTTTATATATTAAGTTGTCAATAAACTTTTAAAAAGAAGAAAAACGAAACCAAATTTTTAGCAAAAAGTTTTTATTTATAAGTACAAATAATAATGGCAACAAAAATTATGAACAGTAAGGACAGATATATCCGTGTATTTTGTCCTCCTTAGTCAATCCAAGGCAGTCATCATGCAAATAAGATTTGCACATGACACAAAGGTGCATATCGACCACTCTTTCTTCTTGACATGCTCTGCAATACCAACTTTCTTCTTTCTTTTGCTTCGGAGACTTTTTCTTTGGTACAATTTTCTTTGATTTTGCGGACTTAGGCTTCTTGTCTCCGGCTGAAGATTCATTGAAAAGGTCCTTTGTAACAACTTGTGCTCTGCTATTTATTGCCGGTTTTCTGAATTTTCCGTGGGACTTTTGTGCTAATTTTGGTGTATTGGGCATATCAATAAAAGAAACATTGTGCTCATCAGTGGTTTCTGGAGTCTCATACGTCTCAAAAGTTTCATCCTCAGAATCATTAGTGCTGCTTATTTTTTGCGAAAGGCTGTTCAAGTTTTTTTCGAAGGATTTAATAGGGTATTCTTAAGTGTCAGTTTGGTAGTATTTGATGGACCCGGAGGCGGAGTCTTATCTCTACTTTGGGCAACTTGATTTACTGGATTTTCAGTTTCGTAGCCTTCACCAATTTCGTCTTCCGATCAAGTATCAGAAATTTCAAAGTTTTTTTTTGAATGGTTGGATAATTTAGTCTTAATCGTCAGTTTGGCGGTATTTAAAGGTACCGCAGACGCTGTCTCATTTATAGTTTGAGCAGCTTGATTAACTGGTAGAATATCTGGGTTAAAGGGCAATATACCAGTGGCAGTAAACCCAGATTTAATATTAGAGGGGATCATGAACTTATCCCAAACAATGGAAAAAATGGCACCAAAACGTTGCTTCGTCAAAGAACGGTCTCCATGATTTGACCAATACTTGATAACTTCATCATCCCAATAGTGCTCAAAAAAGCAAAATCATGCCTTGTCCAAAGGTTGAAGTTCGTGGGTGGTATTGCTTGGTTAGCAGTATAGGGTGATGCCTAGCTCTTCAGCGACAGTGACAATTGAGTGGTCTAAATGACATTGAGCCCCATCAAAAATTAAGAGACATGGTCCAGGAACTTTGAATTTGGCAAAATGTTAAAGCCATTATTTAAAGGTTTCTATGGTCATACTACCTTTCGGTGTCATCAAAGCCTGGTGGAAGAGAGTCGATCCATTCCTGTTTCATTCTTTTCCTTTGAATAGCACTAAAGGAGGGACTGCAGAACCCAAAGCGTTTCCACAAGAGACTTTTGTCACATTTTGTCCATGTTCGTGAGCTACAAGATAAACTCGTTTGGCCCCCTTCTTTGCAAGGACTGCTTGTTGGTGATGGAGGGCCAGACGACAGCCTTTCTCATCCATATTGTATATGCACTGAGGTTTTTCCATAATGTCAAGGTTAGTCAGAATTTCACCCAGTTTTAAAAAGTGGTCATTCACTATAAACCGGTTTAGTTTTTGGGCCCTGGCAGGATTCACACTCTGAGTCTTCCGCTTTCTAATTTGTGGATTCCGGTTAAAGAATCCTTTGAGCCAGAAACGTCCAGTTATTTTTTTCCTTATTAAAAGGATGGCATATGGAGTTAGCATCGCAAAAATTAAAAACACACCTTCGCAATACTTTAGAAGTTAGCGGATATCCTATTTCTGCCAAGCGAATAATTCTTGAACACAACTCTTGTTTTTGTTTCTTAGTGAGAATAGATTTACGATCCATGCTACATTTCGATGTAACATTTTTTTCCTTTCCCTCAGCGTTCCACGGGGTACGAAAAATCGCTTACTTGCTAAATTCTTGGACATACCATTTCGAACTGCAGCAATAGCTTTTTGTAAGTTTTCCTCACTCCACTTTCCCCGTATACCTCGATTCCGTTCTCTGGGCATAGTTAATTTGGAAATAAAAAATAAATGTGTGTTAAAATTTATGGATCTCAATATTTTTAACTGGTGTAAACAATATCGCCACTGGCGATATTGTCACACAATGAGATTGGCGGTATTGTATGAGGAATATCAGTTCAAGGTTTGTTTATTAACAAAGATTAAAACTATCTTTCAAATGGAAAGTGAGGAATAAACAAATACACAAAAGTATGCTTTACAAGACAATTATTCAGAAAAAACTACTTACCAAGTAATTTTGGATGATATAAACAAAATAGCTTTTAATATACTTTAGATCGCACATTCACGAAACAAACTTTTGCCGGTAAAAACACAAGTGAAATGAAACTATTATTTATCATTTGTCGTAAATTTATTATCTCATATAGAATCAGTAACGCCATCTATCAACTAAGGGCATAAGGTACACATGGCGATATTGTATACTCCTACCTTATTATATTTTTGTTTTTGTTGTTTCGGTTAATAGTTAATTTACATACTAAGAAATCAAATACAGATTTTTACCCGTACTGGATGTTAAACAAAAAAAGGAACCTTATTTAAAATATAGTATATACTGGCCAATAAAAACTTATAACTAAAAGACTATCGGCCGAGTGATGATCGCGTTGTTAAATTTAGCAATGGACTTAGCAGTTTAGAATGTTTAACCAAATGTCATTATCATTGTTATTCAATGATTTTAGTAGGCAACCTGTTCAAATCTGACATTTTGTTAAACATTCTAAACCGTTGTTAACTTTTAACAATTTGCTAAGTTGACAACGGTTTAGAATGTTTAACAAAATGTCAGATTTTGACAGGTTGCCTGCTAAAATCATTGAATAACACTGACAATGACGTTCTGTTAAACATTCTAAACTGCTAAGTCCATTGCTAAATTTAACAACGCGATCATCACTCGGCCTTATCTGTTGTATTCAAGCAAAAAAAATTTAAGACTTTGTTTTGTAAATACTACTTCCACACTATTTGCCTCATTTATAAGCCAAGATAAACTAAAAAACTAATAATTATAATAAATTAGCATCTCACAATGAAAGCTTGTTTGAATTTTGCTAAATTTTGATGAAAAGTGTGTCTTTAAACTTAACTTCCAACATCACACATAGATTTTATGAAAATTGAATCTCTAACTGGAATAATATCCATTTGACACCACCGCATCGGCAATTTCCGGAGATAAGCAAAACTTATCGCCCAAAGCCGCTTTGGCTGGATTATTTGGGAAAATTGTTTTGTTAATTCATGCAGTAAACTATGGCAATACAGAGTGGATTTTGGGAAACATTGGTTAAGTATCTTTTTCCATTTAACTTTTTATACATTAATTATTAAAAGTGTAGTTAACATCTTAACTAACTGTAAATATTTAACCCAACGACATCTTGTGACCGGTTTTAATCTGTATTAGATTTTAACAGACAAACTAGTTTAAGGTGAATATCTCTAGAAATTCCAATACTGTTGACCAAAGGACAAAGAATACTCCTCTTAACTTCCGGTGTCACTGACTTGCCGAGCTGGAATAATGTTACTAATATTTGGGAATGTATGTAATATACTTGTACGGACTATTAACAGCAGTGGAGTCAATGTCTTAAGTAGCTTTGTGGAGATTTTACCTAATGATATCTTGTGACCGGTTTCGATCTATATCAGATCTCATCAGACAAGCTAGTCGAAACTGAATATCTCTAAGAATCCTAATATATTACAGTGTTAGCGAAAAATTTTTGGTGCGATGCTTTATTCCGACTCCCGACGTGATTTACTAAAAAAAATGCATTGATCATCTTACTAGCACTTTTGGGGATAAAGCCCCAATATTTGCCACTGTAATTCACTGGTATAGCGAATTTATTTGTGGTTGTCTTTGGCTCAGCTAGGAAAGGATGAGGTCATTAAATTTTTTTAGTAATGTGTGCAAAAAGGTTTCTTCTCCTTGAATCCCCTATTATTTGGGAAAAGCTCAAAAAGATGTTCATATCAATTGATGCAAGGTTTAAGAAATTAAGTGTACATGTGATAAATCATGGATTTGTTCGTTTGAGCCTAAAACTAAACAGTAGCCGACTGTATTGGTGTTTCCAGATGAACCAAATCTAACAAAACTTGTTCGCGCTTAAAGTACTACGAAATGTGTTTTTTTTTTTAATATTTAAGGTAACACCTTTTATAGCGTTCTATTCCGTTTCAATCAATAATCATGGGTAAATCAATAAGTAACTTTTTCGAACCTAAATTATTACTATAAAAACAGAGACTAAGGATAACTCCGTAGGTTTTATTACCTAATTACACTAAAATTATCGTGTATCACTGTCGAACAATACTCTTTTCACTGTTACTTAACCATCCCAAGAGGCGTTGTTTTTTTCTTGAGTCTTATACAAGTTAAAAAAGCTGGATAACCTCGAGGTTGGAGTGCTTAAGAAGTCGTTGTTCGTGAATCTTGATAAATGTTTTAATTGTCTTACTAACGGTGACACTATTCCTGAAGTACCAAGGAGCAATAACGATTTTTCTCAGTACTTTATTTTAGGATCGCTGAATAATGACCAGATTACACTTTTTGACACATTCCCACAGCTGAATGCCATATGTCAACAGGAGGTTTTGGTATATGTTAATATAAATCGAATAAAATAGTCACCTGCTTTAACGCAAAAACTGGCCATGTGGAAACGGCAACAGTGTCCTAGATGAACGTAGAACGGTCAATTTTGAATCGTACAAAATTATTTGTTTGCTTGAAGTCTTCGGTGATGTAAAGAAAATAAAAAAAAGGCGTCAGATTATCCATCATTAACACAATGCCAGGTTTCTTTAAAAGTTTTAGACAATGTAATGATTTCAATAACACTAAAATCTTCGACTTCCATTGTCTTTATTTGTTAATTGTTACAACGTTTCGGTTAGTGATGTATCTCCAACCGTTTTCAAGTGATATTAAAAAATATTCCTAAAAGCTACGACTTATATCTTATTTCCCCCATTCACCGAAGCTTGACCGACTTTTCACGGTTCAGACAACGGCAGCCAGATATTCGGAATTCTACACTAGGTTTGCTAAATACATTTTGGTTGTTTACAATAATTGCAGCTTCTTTAAATTTTCTTCCAGTGGGTTTCTTGGGAAAGGTTTTGTTTTCCGACCATTGTTGCGGTGTGTATTACAGTGTTGCCAACTAAGCTCGCTGAAAATTCCCAATTTTTCTGTGAAAAAATCCCTTAAAATTTCCTAGATCAAAATTAAATAAAAAATAATTTACGAAATGACTTTATTGTCAGAAAAGTTCAAAAAATACATAAAAATAAAATTCAAGGTAACAATGGACATAGATAGCAAAAAAATGAATTAACAAAAATAAAAGTTTCTAAACAAAAAAAAACAATTTAAATATTCTAAAAATCAATCTTTTTTTATAAAGGTTTTCCTTTTTCATAAGACTTAAATGCTTTTCATTTACAAATAATTTTGGCAGCAGTTTTCACTAGAAAGACGAATTAAACACACTGCAATTAATGCCTCATTAATTGGATAATTTCGCTTTTTTATTTTTAACGTCGGTAACGACTGAAAATACTCGCTCAGCCCGGCATTACTGTGGGGCAACAAATACACGAACTTCATTTTTTCCTTTAGTATTTTGTGGGCAACAACCACAAAATACGAAAGGGCAACAACATGCAGAGAGATGCTATAGCAGTTGATCTGTAATTCCCCGGAACCCTATACCACGAATTAACCCGTATTAGATTAATTAGGCCAGTTGTGTTGAGGTTAATATCAATGATTAATCTTTTGAATTAATCTTAGGTTTTGTTCTTTGATTAATCCTAAGGTTTATCCATAGTTCTGTTTGTACAGTTGTATACTTGTTATCACAAGGTTATTAAAATATTCCTAACCTCCTAGGAGTAAAAGGAGGAATTTGTTTTACATAACCTTAATAACCTGAAAATTTTTATTTTTTGAAGCATGATTTCCTAGTTAGAAAATTAAAATATGAATGTTTTTAATTTTCCTTAAAAAAGAAGTTACTTACTGGTTGGTATTTCTTTGAAGATGTACGCCAAATTGGAGAAGTACATCCATGGAGGCTTTCGAAATTCTAAACCCATTTATAAACTCCTAGTATACCCAAACTTCCATGTTATCCATACATTACAAAAAAATCGACCCTTACATACACTTTCTATTATATTTATATTAACATAAATCGTCTTCCTCGTGGAATAGTACACTATCCTCAAATATTTCGAACGCCTCCATTTTTATTTATTATCCCGAGGATTGTGAGTTAATCTCTACTCCATCCATTACCCTAGGTTAACCCACAATTTGAGTACCATCCTTTGCTACACAACCCGCTTTTTTGAAATCCGAAGATTAACTCTCAATTTCAGGTTATCCTAACCTATACAACTGGGCCTTAGTAGCAACAAGAAGCAATTTTTGAAAAGATACAATGGTCAAACCATAACCCGGGGTATAAGGATTTAATAGGGTACTTGTCATTAGTAGTCCATTTAATATTAAAATTGATAAATTGACAAATTCTATAAATTGAACTGAAAACAATCCAAAGTTGAAAATTCCCCAGATATTAGATAAAATTCCCTTTTTTCCTTATTGTAGGAAAATCCCTAGAACTAGGGAATACTTGTAGCCGGCATTACTGGTGTATTACCTACTGTATTGTATATAAAACGACGCCGCCAGAGCGCTTGCCGCGCGCGATCGTCGAGATCGTGCGTACCACTGCGCTTACGCCCGCCGCCGCGTCAATAACAAACGGCAAACGCAAATAGTTTTATTTTATAATTTCATAAACTCAATAATGATTTCTCGAGTTCTCGAGTTTTCTCGAGCTTGATTTCCCGGGAACAAGCTCAATGATTTCCGGGAATTCCGCCGAGAATTCCCGGGAATGAACCCTTAGTGCGGTGTTGTTTTGACCAAGCGTGTTTGGCAATCCCCTGAAATCTCGACGTTTCACCTCGTTCCGTATGTTTTTGTGTACTTTTTACTAATTATTTATTTACAAAAATAGTGCTTTTTTCGCCTGAAATATGGGCTGATACCATTGACGCAAGGTTGAACAAAAGTGACACAGAATTAAATTTAAAGAAATTTTTCGATTGCTTTATGCACTAAATTCTTTAAAGTCTGGATTTTCTTTTTCTCATATATAACTGCAAATTTCTTAAAATCAAATAGTCCATGACATTTAATTTAAAGTTTCATTTTTTAAGAATTTAATTTCATGATTCCAAGAACACCATAAAAATGAAACCAGGCCTAAGGAACCAGTTTTTCAAATATCGGCAAATTACAGGCTATTGTGTTCACGCATCATCAAGTCGCGAATGGTGGAACTTGTCGTATGCTCAGAATGCTTCTTCGGCAGATAACTAAATCGACTCAGTCGTACAATATTAGCTTACTCGGTTCACCAATCGAATGCAGTTACTTGTAATAAGAGTTGTTGTTTGTTGCGTAAAAAATGAGAAAATTTCTTACGCAAAAGGAGTTAGAGTTGGCCTTAGAGGATGTTGTAAATGAGCTGGAAGATGAAGTTGGTAAGTATTTCTGTACCTTTTTTATTATATATACAATATTATACATACAATATTATACATACAATATTATACATACAACAATAATTTGTGATTTTTAGAACAAGTCGACGTTGTCTACATTCCACCAGAGGTAGATCAACTCACAGACGAGGCGATTTTTCAAAGGACCCGGAAAATATCGAAAATAGGCAGAATGGAGATATAGCGGGAAACTTCGAGATTCACACCGTTCAAAACGACATTTACGATAAATCTGACGAAGAAGATTTGGCAACAAAACGCCGAAAAATCCTAGAAAAAACGGTAAGTTACAAACCGACTTGAAGATCTGGATCATTCGTGCACCAGAATTTGCCTTTATCCAAAGAAGAGGAACACATTTAAGAACTTAGGGGCGAATTGGAGGGTTTATCACCGTTGGATATTTTTTCAAATTTGTGGACGAGAGTGTTATGGATTTGATTATCAGGTTTTCAGAAAAATACGCACAGGACAATAACAGACATGAGTTTCATCTATCACGAGAAGAACTGCTTTTTCTTGGGATCCTAATTTTGTCTGGATATCACAGTTGCCCGTGACAGATATGTATTGCTTCCTTTTAGAGGACCAAAACTGCAAATATTGTCAGGGACTGCATGAGTAGAAATAAGTTCAGATCGATAAAGCGAAATCTACACTTGAGTGATAATAATAATCTGATAAAGCAGACAAGTACACAAAACTTCGCCCTTTTTTGATACAATGAATGAAAAATTTTAAAGTTTTGGCATTTTTTTATTTAACTTATCTATTGATGAGCAAATGGTTCCTTATTTTGGACGCCATTCCTGTAAGATGATATAAAAGGCAAGCCTGTGCGTTTTGTTTTAAGTTTGGTGCATTTGTTCTTCGAGTGGATCCCTCTACAAGTTCATTCCTTATGCGGAAGCAGCATAAAAAAAAAGGATATTGGACTTGGTGCGACTGTAGTTTTTGGGAATTTTTGTCAATTGTGAAAAATCCGCAAAATCATAACGTCTTTTTTGATAACTTTTTTCGTCATACAAGGTCTTATCTCTTTTGAAAACTAAAGTTTTTTTGCTAGAACGATCGCGAGGACAGAACCAAATTGTCCTTGGTTTCAAGTAAAATGATTTCAAAACAAGAAAGAGGCGGTAGGGTGAATGAGGTGAGGTATACATCGGGGAAACAAAGAGACCTCGAAGTAAGAGTTAAAGAACAAAAAAAAACATACGGAACGAGGTGAAACGTCGATGTCAGGGATTGCCGAACACGCTCAAAACAACACCGCATACAATGGTCGGAAGCAAAACCGTTCAAAAGGAAACCCACTGGAAGAAAAGAAAATTTAAAGAAGCTGCAATTATTGTAAACAACCAAAATGTATTTAGAAAACCCTTTAGTGTAAAAATTTCCCGGGAATATCTGGCTGCCGTTGCTGAACCGTGAAAATCGGTCAGTTTCCCGGTGAACAAGGATATATATAAGTCGTAGTTTTTTAGGAATAGTTTAGTTATCACTTGAAAACGGTTGGAGATACATCACTAACCGAAACGTTGTGTAAAAATTAACAAATAAAGACAATGGAAGTACAAGAATTTAGTGTTATTGAAATCATTACATTGTCTAAAACTTTTAAAGAAACGTTGCAAGCCCGGTACGGACCCGGTATCAACGAGCTATTTAGAGGCTACGAGAAGACCTGGTTAAAACTCACAAAAAAAGATTTACATTGAATTTACGAGAAGCCAGAGATTAACATCGTACCAGTTGGATTTCCCCAAAAAGTCGCCAATTCCGGGGGAAAGACCAAGCGTATTCTCGAAGAAGAGAAATCTCTGCTTCGATCTCAGATAAACTACCAAGTCACAGCTCCTGCAAGAAGTTACCCAAAGATAAAAAAAATCAAGGAACATGTACAAGAAGACGATTATAATCCCATTTTCCAAAAGATCCAAAGAACATGCGAGAAGGCCAAAGACGATCTAAGAAAAAGCACCAGAACAAAAAAACAGACTTTCCGGTAAATAACCAACCACTGAGAGTGTCAACAAAAGGACTATTATTAACATGTCCTCCCGAAGTCTTTCGAAAATAGGGAACATCTTCAGGGGAGGGCTAAACTTTGCTATAGCCCCAAAACATACACCGATTCAGACATGATTAGTAGTCTAGAAACAATAGACCCCCGGGGCCCGAAGCGGAAGAATTTCGATGGAAAATTTGAACTGTCTTGGAAAGAAAACAAAGTAACTCCACTAATTTAAATGAAAATGACCTAATAGCTCTTAAAGAGCTTCAAAATGATAAAACTGTCAAAATTCTTCCAGCAGACAAAGGGGGAAGCCACTGTAGTCATGGATGCAATCACTTACGATCGGAAAATAGATGAAGTTCTTCAGAAAAATACAAATCACTTGATCAAGATCCAACAGCATCCAAGAAAAAAAAAATTTACTGTAAACATGACTCAAGAAACTTACAAAAGGTTATGAGATTTACTACAGCTGAGATATGTGGTTAGAACTCATAGACTGTATGATGGTGCCACAGAAGAAAAGACATATAATTTATGTATGGAATTCTTTTTCTATAAAAATGAAGTTAATGATGACATTGCGACGCACATCCAAAATGAAAAATCTATGGAATCAGTTACAGATTGAGGTCAGTAAAGAGAAAACTGCTAGTAAAAGTTCTTGTGCTGCGACTTACCAGAACTATTATTAATTTTTAAAATTTTGGACACTCTACCGGAAGAATATTTTTTTTTTTAAAATTTAACTGGATGATGATGGTTAGGTCAGACAAAACAGTTGAGAACTTGACAAGTCAGCTATGTGTTTTTTAAAAAGGTTTGTTGAACAAAAATGAAAGCAAGAGGGTTAGTGGCAAATAATAATCACAAAAGCAGTAGTGCAAGGATGAGAAGAAAGGTAAACAAATATTTTGGCAATATCGTCAGCCGTACAAACAACTACACATAATGATTCGCAAAATTGGTATGTAAAAAGGAGCGACCAAACTTTTTAATAGAAGAGAGGTTTACACGTTTTTGAGCCATTTAATGAAGAATAATATTATGACTGCCAAGGGGGGCGGTAAAGGCTTTAGGAAAAGGTACAGTTGTTATAGAAGCGACAGTAAAGGAAAACCGAACAGTGGCATATGGAAGATGTTTTGGGATGTACCCAAAAAAAAAAGAACCTTTTTTTCCCCGGGGCTGTTATCGCAAGAAAGCCCCCAATAGTATGTTTATTCCCCCCAGCAGAAGTTTTGAAATAGTAAAAAAACAATTTTTTTTTGGAAAAAAAAAAGCAGGGAAAGGGTTTACAAGTTATCCGCAAAAATTGTTATGTCACAAGTCAACGCTGTTGTAGAAAGCAGAAACATACTTCAGTTATATCATGAGCGACTGGGTCATCAGAATAAAAGACATGTGAAGCAAATTCTAAAGAAAGAATTCGGCATGGACGTACCTCTAGACAGCGAGTTATGTGAAGGGTGCATATACGGCAAGGCACACGTTATGAAATTTGGTTCCAGAGACAGAGCAACGAAGCCTGGAGAACTTATTCACTCTGACGTGTGTGGACCTTTTGAAAACAGCTTTAGCGGTTACAGGTATTTTTGTCTATTCAAAGATGATTACAGCAGATTTCGTAGAGTTTTCTTTATGAAAGAAAAATCAGAAGTGTGTAATCACTTGAAAACGTTCCTAGCAGAAGCAAAAGTTGCAGGTTATGTCATAAAAGAGTTCTTGTCGGACAACGGAGGTGAGTTTGACAATAGACAAGTACGAGGGATCATGAACCAGAATGGAATTCATCAAAGACTCGTTATGCCTTACACTCCCCAGCAAAACGGTTGTGCAGAGAGAGACAACAGAACTATAGTTGAAACAGCCAGAGCACTTATGCATGCAAGAGAAGGATTACCCAAATCCTTATGGGGCGAAATGATCAACACCGCAGTGTACATTCTGAACAGATCAGGTGTATCTAGCGAGAATGACAAGTCACCTTTCGAAGTATGGTATAGAAAGAAACCAAGTTTAAAACACCTTAGAGTAATTGGAAGCACGTGTTATTCTCATATACCCAAGACTAACAGAAGAAAGATGGATAAAAAAGCTGTCAAAGGAATCTTAGTGGGATATGATGATAATGACGGTTACAGAGTTTGGTGTCCAGAAACTAAGAAGTTGACCAGATCAAGAAACATTATCTTTGATGAAAAACCTTTTTCTAGCTCACCAGCATCCGAACTTAGTTTTGAACAAGAAAAGGCAGAAAACACTGAAGGCAGTGAGAATACGCTTTTGATCAATCAAGACGGAGAGGGAGAAGGTAGTTGTAAACAACTTGAAGAGAGAGAAGAAGATGTAATTGAGAAAGATAATGAAGATTCCGAGAGCACAACTTCAGAGTTTTACGGTTTTGACAATGAATTACCTACAAAGAATACAGAAAGAGACTTAAGAAACAGAGCAAGCTTACGAAAACCAGCTAGATTTGAAGATTACGCAATGACAGTTGCAGCTAACATACTTAAAACTCAAGAGCCGAATACTTACAAAGAAGCTATTCAAAGTGACAAGAAAGACCAATGGTTACAAGCTATGAAGTCAGAAATGAAAACTCATAGAATAAATGGCACATGGGTCTTGATAAGTTACCACCAGGAAGAAAAGCTATACCTTGTAAGTGGTTCTACAAGATAAAGAGAAACCCAGATAGTTCTATAGACAAGTATAAGGCGAGATTTTATCAAAGGATTTTCACAAAAACCAGGTGAAGATTATGACCAAACGTTCAGCCCTGTTGCTAGACTTTCTTCAATAAGAGCTGTGATAAGCGTAGCAGCGAATCAAAAAATGACATTAACTCAATTTGACGTATCAACAGCGTTTTTATATGGTTCGTTAGAAGAAGAAATCTTTATGAAACAACCAGAAGGCTTGTTGATGGTACGGGAAGAGTATGTTGCTTAAAGAAAAAGCCTTTATGGACTCAAACAAGCGCCACGTTGTTGGAACAAGCGCATTGTAGAAGTCATTACTAGTTTAGGATTTCCAAAAGAGTGATGCAGACTCTTGTCTATTTGTCAAAAAGAAGAAAATGGTATGCTCATTTTGTCACTATATGTAGATGATGGGGCTTTTAGCATCAAGTGATGACAATATGGGAAGATTTGGGGAAGCCGCCCTTTTTATTTTAGGCTTTTTTGCAAGTTGGTGTTTGTTCCCAAAAAAAAGTTTTGGGGAAAAGGGGGTTCCAAGACTAACATGCGGGTGGAAAAGGGATATTCAGATATGTCAAAGGGACATTAGATCTGGGTAAACCTCAAGTACAAGTACAAAAGCGGACCCCCAAGAGGTTACAGCGATTCAGATCATGGGGGGTGACCAAACACCGGCTCGATCTACGTCTGGGGTCCTTTGTTTGTACAGCGGAGGAGCAGTGTCATGGAGCAGTCAGAGACAAAGTTCAGTGGCAAATTTTCCCCCACGAAGCCGAAATTGTAGCAGCCAGCGAATGTGCGAAAGAGTTGATTTGGTTGAAAACCTTTAGAAGAAATTCCCACAACCAAAGGTTTGCCAGTACTAATGGTTGATAATGAGGCAGTGTAAACATCACAAAATCCAGAATTTCACAAACGCACAAAGCACATCAGAATAAGACATTCCTTTGTTCAGAATTGGTCTTAGAAGGTGAATTAGTCGTTGAGAAAAAAAGAAGGTAGTAACCAAATTGCCGATATTCTGACGAAAGCCCTTTTTAGACCAAGAGTAACACAGTTAAGAAGTTTGATGGGTCTTACAAGTTAACCAATACTAAATGAGGGAAGGTGTTAAAGTTGGTACACTTTATTATACATTGTAGTATTGTTTATAACCTGTTGTTTTTTTTAAATGTCATATTGATTTTGATGTTGTCATTAAGTTATTAAAAAAGTCTTGTAAAAGTCATTCTAGTCTTCTATTTTATAAAGTAAATCTTACACTAACACTTGACCCTTGGGCAAAGATCACCGTACTTCAACACAGTACTAGTGAAATAAATTTTAAAAATTCGAATATAGCAGATTACAAAAACAAAAGTAAATCATTTACCTACTTATTTTTGTCTCATAAATATTTTGGTTATTCTGAATTATTTACAGTTTAGCTAAAAATAAAGCTGATTGCATTTTTTTAAAATTATTAACTTTGCGACTATGCATTGAAATAAATGGAATAAATACGTCAAGCGTTTTAACTTAAAAAAATCTAACCGAACTTTTTAGCGGTTTATACAAGCGTTTTTTTCTTGGGTATAACGAGGAAACCAAAGAGGCAACGGCAAGTAATAGCCAATTTACCACGATGCGGCGGTTACAATTTAGAACGTAATTAACTTATTTTAAAGTTTCGGACTATGTTATATGACGCTGATTTTATGCATACATTACATAGATCGGTATAGAATAATCTAGCTGGAGCAGTTTCAAACAATTTCGCTGTTACATACCAGTAATAGGCATGTATGATTTAATATTTTAATATTAATATATTAATATTTTTATGTTTAATATAATAGTATAGCGCATTTTATACATATATAATTATAGATTTTAAAAAATGGTAAAAGTACTAAAAGGTCATTAAAACAAAATTTTGTCAGTTGCTTTAGTTTTATTTGTGCGTAATATTTGTATTTAAAAAAATTATTTTACAAACTAAGGTAAAAAAACTGATATTTTTTACATAGAATGTGCTCGATATGTTCTCCATTCGCTTTCAAACATGCATATATTTTTCGCTGCTCACTATTTCGCTCTTACACAAAAATGTTCGTAATTTCTTATGACCTAAGCTGTCATTTTGACACAGCAATCGCGCATATTAAGGTATACCATGAAAGCCTACATGATTTTAAAGTTGTTAAAGAATATTTGTGCATTGCACATAAACTTAATACACCTCGTTACAAAAATTAAACAAAAATCACAAATTTATTGTGGTAAATTTTATGTAACATGTCAAATAACTAGTGCAAATAGCGAAGCTTTCTGATTGTCTAGCCATATTCTACTATATAGAAATGTACTAGTCATTATTGCAGCGTTGAAATTTATGGTTGCTTGTTTCCAAATATTTTTTGCTTTTGTTCAGACGTGGCGGTGATTTTTTAAACATTGCTGATTTTTGTCGACTTTAGGAAAATTTTATTTTTACTTACGTTTTACTAAAAGATACTAACAAATAATATCACAATATTTTTACTGCTTAAAGCATAAATTATTACCATTATACACCAAAAAATCTAACACATCAATAAGTAAATGTTTTTCTATGAAAGGAATGCCAATACTTTAAAAGCTTTAACTAAAAATAGCTCTTTACAGGTCAAAAACCAACTTTCTACTGACATAAAACATACAATCCAAATACAAATTGAGTGATTTAGGAGTTTGGGACTTTGCCATTCACTGCTCTACTGCTGCAGAATAATTTAGTAAGGGAAGCTTTAGGCGACGCGACGGGTATCATAATCTATATTAGTTGCAATTAACCGTGCAACACTTTGGTACTTGTTTGCAATATTAAAAATTTATACAAGTCAACTACATGAAAAATATATTAATGCAATTTTTATTTTAGTTTTCGTTTTCTTGAAAAGACTTCGTGGATGACATTTTATTGGGAGTAATACTTTATTGCGATAGAAAATGTCTTCAATATGTTGAGCAAAGACTAAAATTAATACTTATTTGACTAAATGAGGTTATATTTGTCGGTTTTTAAAATGAAAAAATGCGAAGTAGATCCTGAAGAACACTTAAGAAAATAATTTGAATTTAAAAAAAAAATGATATAAGATTAGCATAATTTTAATGGGACAACCTATTAAGTGGTTCGTTTTTTATTTTTTTTTTCGTTATGTTACAATAAGGACAGATTTGTATCCATTTTAAGTAACGAGAAAAATAATTTATTTATATAAGAAATTTGCAACTTAAATTTGCAAATATAAAACGGTAAATAAATATTCTTTCGTGGGTTGCACCTTTTTTAACTTTTGTTTTCTCAAGCAAGTTTTGTAAGTGACTTCTTATTGGAAACAACATTTTTATATAATGTAGAAAATTATATGTGACAGAATACATTAAATTATTAAAAGAGTTCTTCTAAGAGATTGTTTCAAAAAAGTAAAACAAAACTGCACTTCCAATTGCTAATTATGTATCTGAGTTACTTAGCATAGCTGGTAAACTGTAGCTTGAATACAATGAGGAAGATATTTAAGATAATGGGTGGTTTTTGTTATGAAGTTTGCGCTGCCTTGTATAAGTATTTTAAGAAATAGAAGACTGAGTTTAAAGTTTATAATTAAAATTTTAATATTACTTATAACATTGCATAGCTAAATAGGCGATAAATAAAGTCGTTTGCTACAATTAAAGTCAATTTCCTTTAATATAGGGAGGATAGAAAGGAGCACCATCTCTTATGGCTGTTTGGCCCAAAAAGTTGTTACAAAATAGCACTAAATAAAGAGGCGCTGATGTAGCAGGACGGTATGGTGTGAATCAATGAACTTGTAGACCAGTGAAATTAAACTTAGGAAAAATATTAGTGAAGGTACAAAAATTCGCATAGAGATTGGTAGGATTTTGAAGCACCATTAATATGTGAAATTCCGTGTGCAAATCAATGTCTGAACTTTTAAAAGATAACTTAACTCCGCAAAGTTATGCTCCTGAAAAAACTACCTGTTTGGATAAGCTTGATATTTTTTGCAAAAATACTCGTAATAAAAAATAATGCAATTAGCTTGTCTCCTTAACCTTGCTTTGCTCATCAACATCTATTTCGGTATATTATTAAATTTATGTGGCTTATTTCCAACTACCAAGACTGGGGTTGGAAGTTGATAGACATTACATTAGGACAGTCAGACTTTACCATGCTGGAAAAACCTAACACAATTTTTTGCAACTTGTAAGGAGTATGCTAAATGCGACTGCAAAAAGTTGGATTGTTTGTTCTCTAGATATACTAGATGTTTGCCAATGCCTCAATGTTGAATCATCAAAGCACAGGATTCGAATGAAAACGAGGAGACATGTTTGTCGCTATTTTAATTTACTTTACAAAAAAGAAGAAGAAAGAAAAAAGGAGCAGGACTGGATAAACGAGAAGAACAAGAAGAGGAAGCGATATTAGACGATTATATCGACGAAGACATTTTTAAAAACGCTTTAATAATTTTAATACCACTTTTTATTATTAGATTTTTAATCAAACAGGATCTAATAAACCTTTGCGTAGGCCTCCGGAAGCCGCATTAAAAAAAGCGCCAATTACACTACCCACAAGTAGCGTAAAAATGTTCTATTGGTATGGAAATAAACTTTCCAACTGTTAAACCGTTTATCTTGAAGCATTTTTCCACAATTTTTATCCTTACTACTAACTACTTACTTACTAAACTTACATTTTGCTGATAAACGCGAAAAATACGTTTTTGTCATTTTTGACCTCGAATAATTTTTTTCCAGATACTGGATCTATGGGGAAGTTTCAGGTTTCATATTATATAATGGTGTTTCTAACATTCCTACCAATTTTAAGCTCTATGAGATTTGAGGTTTATTTTTGTAACACAGAGATGGTGATCCTGGTCTTTAGAATCCATGCTTTAATAAAAGAATTAAACAAGTTTAATATATTATGATATGATATATGTAGCTTTATTTAGTAATTGTAATTAAATAGCACCTACACAAATGAATAAAACCGATAAATATTTATTATTAAATTAGGAATAAATTGTCTTCGGGCTTAAACAGCTGTAAAAATTTATAAAGACTACCAATACAAAAAATACCAATAATATCAGCCTAATTCCTTTATACTGGGTGACACAGCAGACATGCAACGGCCCATAACTTTTTTATTTATTGGAATTAATTTTCCATATCTTGGTAATGTACATGTTATGAGGAATCGCTTTAAATTACTAAATAAAACCATTTTTCCACTTCCGGTTTAACCGGAAGTATCTAAATTTAAAAGTTTAAATAGCACCCTGTATATATAATTTTAAATAGCACCCGGTAGACTTTAAATAAGACTTTTTTGTCTTATATTTAATTTACTTTATTTCATTAAAAGAGATTTACCGTTGAAAAAATAGTAACTTTGTTGAATTTTTATTGGTATAGAAGCAAAGAAACCCTTTAGGACATATACACATTTTATAAAAACGTAAAATATATTCAAGACATAACACCTTTAAATTAACAGGTTTTAGCTAAAGACGTAAAGCCGCTTTAGCTAAATTATCTTGCAGCATGTCATTGCCAAGAACGGTGGAATAGTGTAAAGTGGAAAAGACGAAGACCTCAAATAATTTAGTTTATTCCTGGTTACATGCGACAATAAATTTACTTCTACGACTTGCATTTTTCCTAATTTTCTTTTCCTTGAGCAAGTTTTGTGAGTGACGTTTTATTAGGAATAATACTTTGAGGTGATGGAGATGATTTAATATGACAGTGAATGGCTTTGGAAGTTTTGATCGGTGCCAAAAGAATAACTTAAATTGTACAAGAAATGTTTTTATATCTTTTTAATTAAAGTTACTAAAATTACAGTCTTGATTAATGGCGCATCTAGGTACATCGTAGTGACCCAGGCCAAGTTCCAAGTATATTACACGAAAGGATTTAGCGTCTTTTCTCGTTATCATAACTTTATTATCGTTGCCACATAAAGTATAGGATTTGGTATGTAAAGACACATAAGTATTTAATTACCTGTAAAAAATTAAGAAAGATATGTTAAGTGGTTTCTAAGATATTCCTTTTTAAAAATCGCACATTTTACTATTGACTGACTGACTCTCTCATTCACTATCTTATTAAAATTATGGAAATCCCGAAAAAATAAAACTTTAAATTTGGTACGTAAGTAGGTTTTTTGAGCACAAATTCTGTACACTGCATTTTAATTCGGAACACCCTGAAGCAGGGCGGAATATCGTATATTTAGGGGGTATTTTTGAACTTTGCAATCTAAATGAACCTAAGTTTTCTGAGTCATAATTGTCTTACAGTTTAAAATGCAGAAAGGATTTTATTAATCGCTGTTGTTGTCAGTCCTATGGTGGGGACGGGACCAACTAGTTTCCGTCCCGCAGCCGCCCTGGCCAGCGAGTCAGGGGTATCATTACCTTTAGATATGTCATGTCCCTTGATCCAGGCTAGGTTGACCACATTATTTAGAGAGATTTTAGTCAGGGCTTGATGACATTCTAGTAAAGTCCCGAAGTAATGTTGGTCTTTTCAGGGCTAGTAATGCTTTCCTACCTGTTAAATACAGATCGTATGGTTGGCGATGTTGCGGCCAAAAATTTTTTTTAAACCGCTATGGTTTGGCTTCAGTTCGGGAACCGCTGGGTTTGGCGCCCATTGTCCATCCGTTTTTTAGGTTTATGGTTGGTAAATTTAAAAGGGGGGGAGATTTTTTTGGGGGGAAAACGCCCCCATTTAAACCTTTAAAAAAAAAGGGTTTTTAATTTAAACGTATTATGTGAAATTACTGGGGAAAAAAATTTTTTTCCCTTTAATAATTTATGGGGACAGCTAAACAAATATACAAAATTTTATAAGCGTCTGTATGCTACCAACTATGTTTGTGTGTTTGTTTTTTATGTTTGTCCCGTTTTTGCCAAAAAATGTTAGTTTTTGAAAAATTTTTTTTATTGACTTACATTTACTTTAAGTTGGGGAAGAGTAAAGATTGTATCCAAATCGGTTAAGTAGTTTTTATGATATCTATATGTTTATATAAAAGCAAAAGGTTACTTATATATAGGTTAACTGAATAATCAGGAACTCCCGAAAACTACTTGACTTATGAAAATGTATGAGATCATAAGTAAAAGATGTCAGCTAAGAAACACTTTGGAAAACACCTCCACTCAAAAGTGATGAAAGTTCGTAAGAAACTTTTTAATTTCTAGGCTTAGAAGCATTAAAATTGGTATGTAGGCCATTGATTATGATTAAAAATAATCTGTCTTAACATTTTTGGAATATTATAGCTCGGGGAGTTGAAATGGGGATGAAAGTTTGTATAGAAAAATCGTCATTTTGAATTTTTTGTAAATATGGGAGTTAGTAATTCGGCTTCTTAATACTCAGAAAAATAAAAGCTCCCAAAAGAAAGTTTAGGGAAAATTTGGCCCCCAAAGGGGGAAAAAAAGTATCCCTTTTTTACGGAACTTTGTTATTTTTAGACTTACAATTAGAAGTTTTAAAATTAGTATGTGGTCTTTTGAATACGATTTTTTTTAAAAATTTTTATTTATTAAAAGGGAAAAACGGGGGAAAAAATTAATAATTTTTTTAAACCCTAACTTAGGAAAAAAAATGAAAAGTAAAATTAAATTTTAAAAAATTTCCCTTTTTTGGGGAAAAATTTTTTTAAACCCCTTTGCTGCAACCCTTTCCCCAAATTTTTTTTTTTAAAAGCAAACCTATGTCGGGGGAAAAACTCGTAAAAAAGGAAAACGACCTTTCCCCTTTTTTTTTTTAAAAATTTGGTTACCAGGGAAAAGAAAAAAACTTTTTAAAAACAAAAAATTAAAAATAATTTCTTAATGCTACTGGGGAATTCAACAGAGGGTGAAAATGCCCTCCACCCTTTTACTTGGGGAGGGTCCCGGGATGGTAAAAAACCCCCCCCACGGGGAAAAAAAAATGGCCTAGCCGGATTTTTGTTTCCCCCCTGTTTTTTGGGTCTTCAATATTAGGCCCGGGCCCTTTTTTTAAAAAACCTTGTCCCTTTTTAAAAACCCCAAAAAAAAAAAAATGGCGTTAAGTCCGGGGGGGGCCCGGGGGCCCTTTAATTTTCCCCGTCCAATCCAGCGTCCTGAAATATTTTATCGAGATATTTTTTGACGTTAATACCAAAAAAGGGGGGGGCCCCCCCCCGTTTAAAACCAAAAGTTTTTTTGGGAGGGATATCTGGGTCTGCTTTATTGGGAAAATAAAAGCTAAAGCGGGGGACTAATTCAAAAACGAAAAAAGTCAAAATGGGGTGCAGTGTAAGGTTTTTCCCCCAAAAAAAATATGGCCCTAATATTCTTTTTGATGATGCCCGCCCATACATTTACTTTCTGAGGACGCTGGGCCCCCATTTTTTTAAAAACTTTTCCGCCCAAAAAAAAATTTTCCCGGTTTTTGGGGGTTTTTTCCTGAACCCCAAAAAAACCCCTGTCATAGTCATTTTTTCCAAAAGGGAAAGGCCTCGGCCCAAGGGAAAAAATTAAATTTTTTTGGGAAATTAAATTTTTAAAGGGGGAACCAAACCCCCTTCCCCTTCAAAAATTTGACCTTTTTTCCCTTTTCCCCTTTTTCCCCCACATCCCCCCAACAATATCAAGACTTCGATACGCTGCCTCCTGACAATACCATTTTTTTTGGCAAATTAAAAAAAAAACTTTTTTAAGGTAAAAAAAAATTCAACAATTTTAAAAAACTTTGAGTAAAAAAAATTTTTCTTATTAGGGCATTAAATTTGGAAAAAAAAATTTAAAAACCCTTTTTTTTTTTTTTAAATACACTGTTTTTCAATTGCCTTTGGGGTTATAACAATTTTTTTTGGAAAATTTTTTTTTGAAAAAAAAAAAATTTCCCAAAAAAAAAGTTGATGCTAATTACGTTATCAGTTTTACACATAAAAAAAAATTTTTTAAAAGCCCAAAAAAACCTTTTTTTCCCCAAAAATTTTCTGTTCCCTTTAAAAATTTTTAAACTTTTTTTTAACAGGTACTGATGATCCTTTAATTGTTGAAATTACATCATCAATGCTGAATGGCCCTTTTTGTTTTTTGTTTTCACCGTAGATAGCATTTAAAAATTTTGGTATTTCTAACTTTTTTTTTTTAAAAAATTTTTTTTCCCCTTTCCTGGTTTTTCCCATAAGTTAAAAAAAAAAAAGGGGATGGTCAAATTTTCCCCCTTTTTTCGAGCTTTTTTTTTGAGCCCATAACCAATTTGAAAAAAAAATTGGGAAAAAGGGGTTTCCCGCTAAGGACTTGAAAAAAAAATTTTTATTTTTTTGCCAAAAAAAAACATACAATTTAAAAACAATTGACGTCTTTTTCGTTTTTTTTCGGTTTTTAAAAAAAATAAATTTTTTTTTTCCCGGCTTTTTCGCAACCCTGTATAAGTGTTTTTTGGGATGAAAAATTTATCCCTAAATTTAAAATTTTTAAAAAAAAAAGTAAAAAAAAATATTTCCGAAAATAATAAAAATTGGGAAGGGGCTGCAATAGCCCCTTCTATATTCAACCTCCCCAAAAAATGTTTATTAAACTTTAAAAATAATTTTTGCGGATAACATAACTTTAAATTTAAATTTTTTTCTGTTTGATATCATCAATAAAACCACTTTTTTTCCCCCCAAAATCGGTAAATTTTAAAAAAAAAAATTGTTCAATAAATAATATAACAAAAAGTTAAGAACGAATAAAAGTTTGGCATGCAAAAAAGTATAACTTAAATTTAAAAAAAATTTTAAAAAAAAAGGGGAAAAAAAGCAAAGACTAAAAAAGTAAAAAATATTAATGACGAAAAAATTCCCTTTACTTTAAAAAAAAAACACCCCTTAAAAAAAATTTTTTTCCAAATTTTTTTTACGGAAAATTAAAATAAACCGGGCCAAAAAAATTTTCCCCCTTTTATTTAAAAAAAGGAAAAAAAATTTTTTCCAAAATTTTTCTTTCCCTGGAAATAAATTAAAGGGGGTTTTTAAAAAAAATAAATATAATACCTCAAAGCTTTAACAAAAACAAAAACACATGTAAAAGATACACAACAGAACGAATTGAAATGAAACGTACAATTCCAAGACTAATTAAGTTGTTTTAGAGTTTGGGACTTTGCCATAGACTGCTCTCCTGCATGCACAAACAATGCGATGCCGCTGGATAATCCGGCGAAAGCTTTAGGCGACAAGTATCACATGACTGGCTCTATGAGTTATAATCGGGGATGCGGCGATGTCAATTTAATATTAGTTTTAATAGGTATCTAAGCGCACAGCCTGACCTACGAATTTGTGAATATTAAACGAGAGGTATTAACATTTTTACCCCCTATCATAACTTGGTTTTTTGCCCCAATAAAGGTATTTTTTTGGGTATGAAATTTTACTAAATATTCTAATTATATGAAAAAAAATTGAAAAGTTATGTTAGGGGTTGGTTTTTTGTTTTTGATTTTTTTGACGACATTTTCACCATTGGTTATCAACATTAGAAGGTACTCCCCAAGAGGATGTAACTTAAAATCTGGTTTTAAAATTTGGTTTTTTAAGACATAAGTAAAGAAAAAAGTTTTAAAACTGCACATTAAAAATCGAAACCTTGAAAAAAAAGCTTTTGGGATTTTTTTTTTTAAAAAGAATAAACCTGAGTTTCTGAGGTCATAATTGTTTTAAAAATTTTAAAAATGCAGAAATTTTATTCCATTTATTAAACTAAAAAAAAGACATAAGTGAACCAGGTTTTTAAAAACCAAAAATTTTTTTAAAAAAAAAAAGTTTTAAAAAAATTTAATTTTATTTTATTTAAAAAAAAAATTTTGTTAGAAAAAAAAAAATTTTTTTTTTTTTTTTTGGCTTAGGAGGTACGGGAAAAAAAGGGGTAGCTGTCCCCCTTAAAAAAGGGCTGATTTGAAATCCAACTATATGTGATTTCTTAAATTTTTTTACATCATTTCTTATTTAAAAAAAATTAATTATAACGACAAGGGTAGCGTAGTTTTTTTGTCATAAAAAAATAAATAAATCATAAACCGCGCCGTACGTCTCGGTCGCGAATTTTCGCTCCACGCGCTAGGTTCACAAGTATTTTTACAAAGTTCTCCAAACTTATATGAAAATGTGAGATATACAATTTGTAGCTTTTAATCTCAGCTTTAAAAGCCGTTTTAGAAATACAAATCGGAATATTTGCCTAATATTCACGGCACTTGCAAAAAGGCCCTTTAAATTTTTTTATAGTGCATTGAATAAAACCATTAATGCGACAATTTTTTCTTCGGCAGCTTAAAGTATTGTTATTAAATATCATTTCCCCCCAAAAACAGCCCTTAATATTGAAAATTAACGGAGAACTAATTTTTTTAAAAAAGTCTGTTTTAAGGCTCCATTCCCCGGGCATATTAAAAAACGTAACAATTTACACATGAAAACAAGCTCTTAGTTGGGGACCAAACACTTGAGTAAAAACAAGAGACTTACCGAGATTTGCAAGAGTAATCAAGGAAGAACTACGATCATACAGGTATTTTTTTCGTCCGTTTCATTTATAAAAGTTGGTTTTTATAATTTAAAACACTGAATTTTGTACAATTCAATCGTCAAAAAAAACAAACGCGATTCTTACGACTGACGTACAAAAATAAGGGGAAATTTCCCGTAGCGGATCCTTATTTCCAATCTCTTTAAATGTGGGTTTCTTCAAAAGGGCCACTTAAACTTTTTTTTGTTGATATATTTGGTACCTAAAGTACCGGGAAAAAACGAAAAATCAACATTTTGTGCTTATGTCACCCCCTCCGCTCGTAAACGATCATCCGAATGGGAAGTATATCCGTCTCTTTTGCTTTTCTTGTAGGAGAAAATATCTACAAAATAACAGAGGTGGGGAAGCTATTCCCGTTATTTGAATATTCCGCCCTTGGTTCTAGCCTTCTTTTCGCCAGAGGGCGATGTTATATAATTTTCATTCATGATTACCGTGCTCAGGGTCGGACTTGGCAAGGGTTTTAAAAAAGTGCAAAAAAATTTTGTAAGGTAAAGGTTTTAAAAATTTCGTTCAAACAAACATTTTTTTTTTAAAAAAAAAGTAAAATTTTGTTGTGATGGGGCCCATCAAAAAAAGTTCCCATTACTAATGGTGTGTCCAATTTCGATTTAAATATTCAAAATTTAGATACAGCTTTCAGGAATTAAAATACAGTTTCAAGAGATAAAAAGTTTTTAGGCTCCAAATTTAAAATGTTTGATGAATTTAATTTAGTCTATTATATATTTGGTAAATTTTTACTTACCGGGGCCCCCGGCCCCTTTATTGAAATTTTGTATACTGGTTTTTTTGGGGGGTGATTCGAATCTAAAATCAAATTTTGTCGGGCAATTTTAGTTTTTTAGTTATAACGCCCCCCTTGGACCCCAAACCCTTTAAAAACCCCAAACTCTCCTAAAATTCCTTCTTCTTAAAACTGATTCATGTAATTTTCTTTTTTAAATAAAATACTATTAAAATTAGGTAATATTGGGAAGTTCTTTATTTCATCATAAAAAATACGCTGAATTTATGGCTGAACGTCAAAAAGTCATGAAAAAAAATGATGAACAAAAAAAACGAAATGTTTAAAAACTCGCTGTTTGTTCTGCAACTGCAAGCTCAGCTGATTGTTGTGTTTCCCCTTCGTATTTATTTATATTTTTTTTCTCAATTATTTTATAAAAACGCTTTAATGGAATCCTTTGGACTCTCCAGTGGTATTTTAAAAAAGGTTTTTTTGATGAATTAATTTAATGCGCTGGATCCATTGAAAAAATTAAAACTTGCCCATTATGTCTTTGTTTTAGGCTGGGCCCCCCCCAAAAAACTAGGGAAAAAAAAATTTTAAAGGGGATCTAATTTTAAATGATGGAAGTGTATCAAGTGCACACTGCACTTGTATGGCTTGTTTTGGAGAAGTTTTTCTCATGTTGCCTCCATTTTACTCTATTCTTGACTCGTCCCAATACCGTAAATAAAAACCACATGATGGACATCCGATGCTGAAATGTGATCATTTTGATTGTGAAATTCAGTGGTATCACGGGGGAATTTTTTCCCTTTTTTAAAATTTCAATTTAGTTTAATTGATTTCTGTAAATCAGTTTAAAAAAAAAAAATATGAAAAATATTTACATATTTTGTACTGTAAAATATGGTATTTAGTTTTATTTACTCCTTTTTAGAAAATTTTTTTTTTAAAAAAAATGTAAAAAGATAATTATAATATTAATCTACCTTTTTTTTAAGTCATAACAGTCAAACCCTATCAAGGCCCAAGCTATGACTAGAATTGTCAGCTTGAGCACGAGAAACTACTTAGGGTAGTGACAAAAAAAAAAATATTACTTTACAAGGGTAAAAATAAAAAAAAAATTTTAAAGGGTAATAAATTGATTTTAACGAATTTTCTAACAATAAGGATTCGAACTGTTAGGCATTTCTTTTGAGCAGGATCTTAACGGACATATGCAAATTTCTTCTGTAGTCATTTGACAAAAAAAAAGGGTTTTTTTCCCTTTAGAGCTCAAAGATACTTTTTCTTGCATAATTTGTATACCTCTGCAGCTCTTCAACTCTCTGGGGGGGAAAAAAGGTTTGCGCCGATCTTCTCGCGCAACACATATGCCCCCCCTTTTTGGGGAAAAGACGGGGGACGTGCGATCGGGGGAGCGGTGTTATTTTATTCGTTCGACAATCATAGGCGTGGATTGACATATTTATTTTTTTTTAACGTTTTGTTTTTTTTTGATATTTTCGACACTTTTTTGAGTTTCAATAGTAATATGAGTGAAAAAAAACTGGACATGTGTGTGCAGTACCAACCTTTTTTTTTTGGGTTAAAATTTTGGGAAAAAAAAATTTTTTTCGTTTTCCCAAGGAAGCTAATCGGAAAAAAAAAACCCATCTAAATCCCCTTTCCCAAAAAAAATTTTTAAAAATTTTGCCCATTTTATAAATGGATTATATAACGAGTATTTTGATTTACAAATTCACCTATACTTATAGTTTATTTTTTTCCCCTGACTTATTTAAAGTGAAATTTTCTTATATTTTCGATTTTGGTGTGCCCTTAAGCGGCGATTACAGTTTCCCGTAATCCTTTTTTGCATAAATTTTGTTATACACTTTTGTCCGGGCTCTTGAATTTTAAATACATATATATTTTTTTTCCCGGGTGACATTATAAGCTGCTTTTTAATGACACTTGAGAGGTTTTGAAGGTGCTTTTTTCAGTGAAGGGGGCTTCCCGGGGGGAAAAATTGGGGACTGGTTCTGCCTATCAATCTAGTAATTAAAATTGACAATGACAATTGTTGTTAATAAAATATAACTTTTATATCAAATCAAGAATATTTCCTGGAAATATATAAAAGATTTTTTTGAAATGGAAAAAAAAATTTCCCCTCAAAGCAGCACACAAATTGACAGATTCCCCCTATATCCACAATTTTTAAAAAATGAAAGTAAAACTAGCAATTAAGTATTTAGCTATTCATTTTTTTTAAAAAAACTTATATATTAGATTTGGGGCCTTTTTCCCCCCCGGGAAACTAAAAAACAATTTTTAAAATTTTTTAACACGGGTCAGCTTTTTGATATTTTAAATTGTCCCAAACCCCTTTTTTTTCGAAACGATATAATGCGGCATTTAAAGGTACGCCATTGCAATTAGACTTTTAAAAGGAATGTTTGTCTTTATTTGAAAAACTTTAGGTTCGGGACAGAAATAATACTAACATTCCTAAAAAAAATTTAAAAACATAAAAAATATTAAAATTTTCCAAAAAAACAAAAATTTATATAATTTTCTTCATGACACTGCTGGGGGCAAATATTTACTTGGGGGAAAATTTTTAAAAAAAAAATTGCCTTGAAAATCATTTTTTAAAAATTTGGAGTGAGAACGGTAACTGCATCAACCCGACCCCAAAAAAGTTTTGAAGAACATTTAAGAAGCTGCAGTGCGTTAACCTGCTTAATTCAGGTACAGAAAATTGTGTATAGACGTCGATTTGATGTTTTAAAGCTTCCTGATTTTTTTAAAAAAGATTTTTGCCCCCGGATAGGGACGTTAAAAAAAGGGGGAAAAAAGTAGACACTGCAATAAACAACATGAGTTTTTGAAAGATGAAACCCCTTTTTAAAAAAAATTTTATTAGGTACGTATGCGGATACCTTTTTTTAAAAAAAACTTTGCGGATCCACCGAAAATTTTTCATTATTTACAGTAAAGAACATACTGAACTCGATGATTCATCATTTTATTGTTTTCTAAAAAAAAAACGAAAAAGCCAACAGAGATACATTTGGAAACCCGCAAAAAAACCCAAAAGATAAATTTTTGAGCTTTTTTTGTAAAAAATTTTTAAATTTTATTTCAAGAAAATTTTGAAAAAAAGCAACAACAAAAAATTTTGAAAAAAACTTTTAAATTTTAAAAAGGTATTTCCCCTTTTTTTTTATCCTTGTAAATATTTCCCCCCAAAAAAAATTTTTACTTAGATCGTATTTAAGAGTAAAAATATAATAATATAAAAACAATAAATGGCAACTTTAAAAAATAAATTTAAAAAAATTTTTAAAAAAATGGAGAAATCTGTAAAAGTATTTAGGCATGCATGTTTTTTTATTTGTAGATAATGTAGGTACATAGCTATAGGTATTTTTTATTTTGTTAATTGTTTTTTTTTATTATTTTTATTATTTTATTCAATTAAATAATATAATTTATTGAAAATAAAAACAACGTAATTTTATTATTTCCCTTATTCTCACTTTTTTTTTTGTTGTATAAAATTTTTTTTTGGATATTGGTCGGCGTTACTGCTATATTAAGGTCTCTAACTAAAATGGGTGTTTAAAAAAAAACCCAAAACCCGTGAAGTACAGTAAACAATTATATCAAACCATCCCCCCTGTAAAAAAAATAGTATTTCCTCTCTTTTGGGGGGTTAAAAATTTTTGTAATATACGTAATATTGTAATGCCAATTTTTTAAAATTTTTTGGGTTTAAAAAGTTCAAATATATCCTACAAGTAAAGCCCGGTGGAAACTAAGCATTTTACTTTAATAATAAAAATCCGTTTTATCCGGGCCTGTTTTTTAAGCGAGAGAAAGACCGCACCATTTTATCCCCCTTTTGGGCCCCCGATCAAAGGCGCCGCTCAGAGTTTTGGTTTATAGGGGGTTGGGTTTTGCTCGCCGCAAATCCGCCCAACCTCAAATACTCGTATAGCTTCCACATTTGGGGGGCCCCCCCCCTTCAACACTGTTTATTCTTTAAAACAACGGATCGACTTACCAAAACCCCATTCTCGCATCAAGGCTTTCCGCTTACTCATCAACGAGGGTTTTGGGAATTATCCCTGTTCTACAGTTTACTGCCCTAAATTAAATGTACCCACGAGAACGACTGAGGGTTTTAAAATATATTTATTAATTTTAAAAAATTTTTTTTAAAAAAATTTTAATTTTTATATATATATATATATATATTTTATATATATATATATATATATATATATATATATATATATATATATATATATATATATATATATATATATATATATATATATATATATATATATATATATATATATGTTTATATTTTTTATAAAAGTTATTTTTTAAAGTTATCACGAACCTGCTATTTTTTTTTTTTTTTTTTTTTTTAAAAAAAAATAAATTTTTTTTTTTTTTTATTAATATCTTTTTAAAATTTAACAAACCAAAAAAACAACATTTTTTATGACCCCGACGTGATAAAATTTTAAAAAAAATAATAGAACCTTCATTTTGAAGTGAAAATTTTTTTTTGGGGGCCCCCCAAAACTAAGTCATTCCCAAGAAAGCCTTTTAAAAATTTTGCCATTAAAACCTTGAAGGAAGAAAGAATTTGATATAACCCGAGGGTTTTTTAAGTATTGGTAGTCCAAAATTTTTTTATTAAACTTATTTATTGTTTTTTTTTACCTTATTTATATTTTTACTGCTAGGTTATATAACTACGGGGTTTTCAAAAAGAGTAAAAAGGAATAAATTCTGCTATTAAGAAACGTGAGTCACATTTTTTCCAAAATCTATTTAATAATTTTTAAAGCACTTAGTACCCCTTTTCGTAACGTCAATAAAAAGCAAAAAAACAGGAAAAATTTGAAATTGAAACTTT
>JAHBCN010006913.1:0-46205 GCA_019359885.1 Listronotus oregonensis
TTTATTTTTTTTCACCATAACTTTATTAAAGAAATCTTTGCGACTTATTCCATTATAGGGCCAAAATAATTTGTAAAACATTTAAAAGTTCTATACTTAATAGATTACAAAATTTGTTGATATCTGAATAAAAAGAAACATATGCCTAAAATATAAGTAAAATTATCTACTGGTTTAACAAATGGCTTATTGGTTTGTTATTGTCTATATAACCAACCCAATTTAATTTGCTTAGATCATAGAACCTTTCCTGAGAAAGCTTAAGCGAAAAATAAGCAATACACACGACCTAGAAATAATGGCGAATCAAATACAGGACGAAATTATATCTGCGTACAATGAGAACTGCCCGCTGGTGATAAGAAAGTACTCAAGAAATGTGCCCTGGTGGAACAAGGAACTCACCAAACTGATAAATGGGGTAAGGAGAGAATACGACAGGGAAATATCGAATAGGAAACATTTATGAAAGCCGTTACCGAATACAACAAGGCATTGTGGCAAGCTAAGAGAGATTTATCGAGAAGGCCCTGTGAGAAAATCGATGAAAATCAAAAGGCAGCCAGACTCCATAAGATTCTTTTAAAAGAACGGCAATCACAAATATTTACTTTTAAGAAACACACCGAGGATCACACAAGAGCGACAAATGAGACCATGAGAGAACTACTCAGTTACACTTTCCAGGATGTAAAATAACCAACATGTCCCTAAAAGACTGCAAAAGCCCAGACCTGGAAAACCTAGGTTACTGCTCAAGGGACGTCTGGCAGGTAGCAAAATCAGCGATAAACGTAGACAAAATTAAATGAGTGATAACTTATTTAAACCGTATAAATCGCCAAGAACGGATGGCATTTATCCAGTAATGCTCTAGAGAAGACCAGAACTTTCACTACATAGATTGTGTCTTCTTTTAAAAGGCAGCCTAGCTCTGGGCTATATACCAACAATTTGGAGGCTAATTAGGAAAGAATTTATCATATATAATGAGGCAAAATCTTTGAGACCAATAAGTCTGATGTCGTTCGTGCTAAAGACCCTAGAGAATTTGCTTGACAGGCACATCAGGGAGAGTGTACTTACTAACAGACCTCTACACAAGGACATAAATGCATAGACAACAGGTAAGTTCACAGAAAAGCAGAACATGAGCTTGTAAAGAAGGCCGAATTTGCTCTTAAATACAAGGATTTAATAAAGTATGCCTTCCTGGATATAGAAGGAGCGTTTGACAACACTTCCCATACATCTATCTCAAGCACGTCGAGGTGCAGAGGGATTGGCGCCACAAGCTCAGGTAAATAGACTGCATTCTTAAGAGCAGATCAGTATATACTTCAATTCTTGAAGAAACTTTGACCTCGTCATTATGGCCCAAGGAAAATTTAACAACACTGTTAGAGATAAAATGCAACAGGCCCTAAACGTAATTACGAGATGGACGACAATTTAGTCCTAAAGCTTGCTTGCAAGTCCTTTTAGAGAAACAAAAATATTAACTATTCTTTTATAAGTATCTGCAAATGTTAGATAAAGTACTTTAAAGTATTTTCTTAAGACTAATAAATACTCTAAATAAAATAAAAAAGTATAACAATCCTAAAAATTATAAACTTACAGAAAATGTATCTACATAAATTAGTAGTTTGTCTCTCATGTTGATTCTTGCGCGTGACTGGTTACCTTAGGTCTTATTTAAATCCAATTTTTTATTGCCAACTTATAAAAAAATAGCTGATTGTTACAAGCAACTAATAAAGTTAACATGTAAAAAACAAAATAAATTAAAAGATTTTATTCAGGTTTGTTTTATTTTTCAACAAAATTATGGTTGTTAAACGTCAACCCTAAATCCTAAATGATTAGCAACAGCAGCTATCCCAAGCGGTTATTTCGGTTAAACTAAAACAAATTTTTATTACCCTTAAAAGTAATTAAAACACATTTAAATTATAAATTTTAACACTTAAATAAGTAAGTGTTTTTTTTTTGTGTTACGCGGTTCAATGTTTTAACCACATTCCCCTTTATTCTGCAGTTCGGAAATAGCAATCATCACTGTTATTGAAGCTCCATTCGTATGAACCCGAATTAATGGGTATAATCAGTATTAGGTTTATGCGTCGGTCTAAACTGGGTCGAGATTACATTGTTGGTCATTTTTCCTGAAAAAAAAAATTCTCCAAAAAGTCTTTGTTCGGAGCCATTTCAGTGGCGCCACTTTCAATAAAACTAAAAGGCTGCCCATTAATATAATCGTACCACGGCAATAATTTAAAAACATTTCTGGTTATTTATAATAAAAGTTTGTATACAAAGTTTTAACAGGAATATTTTTTTATTTGTATGAAAAATACCATTTTTTTAATATGTCAAATATTAGAAGTCTAAAAATAATATTTTACTTTTATTAATATGGCCTTGGTATTACCAATACTCTTAACTTTTATTTAAAATATATATTTTTTTTTAATCAGAAAAATTGCTGTCTTCTTGATATAACAAGATCATTAACGAATAATCATTGAAAACTACTGGCGTTACCTATGAGAACGATCTTAACTGGCACAAACATAATATAGAATAGCCACAGCAGTATCGACAAAGAGTAGATTTTTACTTCTAAGTCACAAAGTACTTTTCCTTTTCTATTCTGTATACTTTCTTTCTATCCATCCTAAATCAGAACTTGCCTGCATGTCTGAGAAATCGTGACTTCCTTTTGATTCCATTTGGAAAAAGGTTTTTTGCCCTATTAATAACCCTACTTTTACAAAAACCCTTTCTTCACTGGCCCACCTACGAGTTGTGGGGATCCAGTCGCGTTCTTGTAGGCATTTTTACGGCTTTATGCCCAAAGTATTTTCCATTATAATTCCTTCCTTAGGGGGTGTCAATAGAGTCAAACAAAGGGCTACATTTATGAATCCATGTACAGTCTAGACACTAAATAAAACTTAATAATCTACTCTCTTAGAACTAATTCCTTAAGCAAACAAAGTAATGTTTCTATATATTTCTCCTTTTCTCTAACCGAAGTCAATATATTGCTGACCTACTTTAAAAGACAGTTGTGGAACCAGCCGTCCTAAACTCCAAACTGTAGCTTTTTTCGGGTCCGGTAAATTACTGTTCTAGAACCGTCCGGCGCTTGCGCAGTTCAAAATTGCCTGTTCGGGTTTTAAAGAACTGTTCTCGGACTTTTTAATTCTGAGTTCGCGTTTTTCTAGGATTACATTGGGACAGTTCTAGAACCTTCCGTATCGGTGGATTATGATTGCGCTCGAGATTTTCAAATGTCTGATAATCCTGGAACTGTCAGAGAACGATTCAAAGTATTGAGCTACCGCGTATACAGTTCTGGGCCTTTCTCGGATAGTTCAAGAATCGTTCGTAAAACGAAACCCGAAAAAAGCTTTTAATTTAATTTAGATGTTAAACCAATTGTAATATTTAGGCAATTACGGTTGATACGGTATGATGTTTTTATTCTTACGATTTATGTCAAATTTATGGGCAAGTCCTACTTTGCCTTCTAAGACTCTTTAACATCTAAAATTCTTGAACCTAAAAATATTGTACATAGTAAATTGAAAGCCAATATACTAATTTTACGAGTATCAAAATTTTTACATCTTTAACATTTTGTTGTATAGATTACAATATTAAATTTATTAGTATTTTTTTCTTTCTGACCATGTATTTGCATAAACTGTGAACGCTTCTTGTTTGGCTATATTATTTTATTAAAAATTATCATTTCCGTTAAACCACAAAATATAAAAGTTCGTTTCTTTTACACCGAAAAACAATTTTAAAAAGAACTTAGGGAATCTGAAGTAGTTCCTATGCTTTTATAGCATTACTGATAAGAAAACGAGCCTATATAGTATAATAGTTTAGTGGATCTTTGTTGTTCAGAAATGGTTTACACCATTTTACATTTTTTCACACTCAGCCCCAAAATACAGCTTCAATAGGAGCGCTTAGGTACGTAAAAGAAGTTTAAAATAGTGAACACTATTTCTGAATAACAAATGGACCTGTTATATTCTTTTAAATTCGCAGAAAAATTATTAATTTTATTTAAAAGATTATACCTTGAAGATGTACGCTTATTTGTAACTCTCCACATTTTTTCTTCCTTCCTTCCTAAAGTGTTAAGTCTGTGGAATCCCCTGACTGTAGCAGCTTGTAATTCCTCTAAATAAGTTTTGTGCAAGTAATCTGCAATTCACAAAATTAGACGTTTTTAACTACCTAGCAAGTAAAACTTATGTTAAATCGCATTTTTTTTTTAAAGTTGGTTGAAGGAAGAACATTTATTGGGGAAAAGGATGTATCTTTTATCGAAATACGCCAAATACATGATGGAACATAGTGATGTTTTTTCGAAAACTGTTAGGATTAGCGACATGAATAAAAAGTACCTAATTTATAGTTAATAGGTACACGTTTGTAAAAAGCGCCGTCCAAAGTTATTTTCAATACAGGGCCTAAAAAAGGGGGTCATGAGGGTCACAACAGGTCCATCCCTGCAGCTGTAAATATTTCACAACATTTTCTTTGATGGTATTCGGTCTTACTTGGTATTACATTCTATTAAAATTAAATTGAAATATACTTATACAATATCTTCGAAGAGGAGACATATTTAAAAAAAGTTTATATGAACTTGTTGTAAAGTTCATGCAAGCTAACATTTTTTGGTTAGCTAACTTGAATTTGGCTATTTAAAAAACTAAAATCACAAGAATCATCGTGGAATCAGCTAATTCAGCAATAGATTTAAGGCTTTTTAATTTTCTGATTTTCTTTGGTGTGGGTGTGTTATTTTGGTCTTTTTTAGTCATTAGTAAAATTAAAGATTATTGGATTATTTCCAGTATTATTATTTTTTGACATGGACTATTGACATTTTTATATCTTTTAACTTATTTTATTTTGAAGTAAGTTAAAGTTATTTTAATTGGTATTAAAAAAAACACCTCTAAAATAGATATTTTTTAGAGTATGGGTCATTGATTATTGTAAATCCAGTTCAGGATAGTTTCAAAACACACATCAAAGCCGTATTAAGTCAAAGGTAAGAAAATATAACCTAAAACATAATAAAGAGTACTTGGACTAACTTTGGTTTTATAGCTGAACAAACCAAAATATATGGCTTTACCTGTCTTTTATTTAGTTCATTTTTATAATAGGCAAAACAATTTTTAGATGAACAGCCGAGTGATGATCGCGTTGTTAAATTTAGCAATGGACTTAGCAATTGTTAAAAGTTAACAACGGTTTAGAATGTTTAACAAAACGTCATTGTCAGTGTTATTTAATGATTTTAGTAGGCAACCTGTAAAAATCTGACATTTTGTTAAACATTCTAAACCGTTGTTAACTTTTAACAAATGGGGTAAATCACCCAATAATTGACACCCCCCCCTAGTAATTGGCATGCGCTCTAAAGAATCGATTTTAATAAGGGCAGGCGATTATTTCTATAATAATAATTAATTTACTGAACACCGACCACACTGTTTATTATAACTGAAGTTAAGGAAGTTAGTTAAATCTAAGGTGTGTATGAGTAAACACGTGCTAAAAATTGTCATGCAGAGTCGGTTAGGATTTTAACGAAATTGGCAAAGTAACTGACTTTATACGTTTATTTAAATAGGTTGTAATTTTGTCTTAAATTGTACATTGCATGTTTATAATACATAAGGTAATAATTTTGAACTTATTAAAACCGTTTTCTAACCTAAAAATTTTTATATTGTTAAAAATTTGACATGCCAATAACTGGGTTAAAAAACAAACAAATTCCAGTAATTGGCAAGGGTGCCAATAACTGGATGAACTGTTTTTTTAAATCTAGTGATTGGCACTCTTATAGACTGAGAATTAGGATTTTTTTTTATAATTTCTAGGTTCACTTCAAGTACAATTATTGTAAAATGCCCAAGGTCAAAGAAGGTTTTAAATACTACAAAAAATATTCCGAAAAGGATGTGTGTTTAGCTTTAAAGGCTATAGAAAATGGAGTTTCAAAAAACCAAGCGTCCAAGTTGTATGGAGTACCTCGAGCTACCATTCAATTTCGGTTGTCCGAAAATTTTACTAAGGCCCGACATGGTCCACCAACTATTTTAGCATCTCCAGAAGAAGATGTCTTAGTAAAATGGATTATTGAATCCCAGAAAAAGGGATTTCCACGCAGGAAGGAAGACATTCAATATTCTGTAAAAGAGTTTCTTGACCGCAAAAATCGAACCACACCTTTTGTAAATAATCTACCAGGCAATCATTGGTATGAAGCGTTCCTCCGGCGTCACAGCAATTTATTACAAAGAACGGCTGAATCAGTTACCCCCAGCAGTGCGTGCATCTCACCAGCGGATTTAAAAAAATGTTTTTCTGAAATAGAATGTTATCTAAAATCCAAAGATTACGATTTAATTTTAAAAGACGCAGAAATAATCTTTAATGGAGACGAAACATGTTTTTTATTGGGTCCAAAAGAAACTAAAGTATTAGCTCCAAAAGGTTGCAAGAACATGTACGAAGTTGATAGGGCAGCGGCGAAAGCAAATCTTACTGTGATGTTTACGTTTTCTGCCGCAGGAGATACAACTCCGCCAATGATCGTGTTCCCCTATAAAAGATTGCCACCCGCTATATATGAATCCATTCCTAATGGATGGGGAATCGGTCTAAGTGACAACGGTTGGATGAAATCTGAAGTTTTTCATCACTACCCGAGCAAAGTTTTTCATCCATTTTTAGTTTCTGTTAATTGCCAGTTTCCAGTAATCCTGTTTATGGACGGTCATACATCGCACCTTACCCTCGAGGTATGTAATTTATGCGAAGATCTGCAGATAATTTTAATAGCGTTATACCCGAACGCCACGAGGATTCTTCAGCCGGCGGATGTAGGAGTTTTTAAGCCAGTTAAGATCTACTAGAAACGCAGCGTTTTGCAGTGGAGAAGAGACAATGAACAACTAGGGAAAAATTTGCGCCTATTTTAAAGACAGTTGTAGACAACATTAAGCCATTAAGCATAATAAACGCATTTCGTGCGACAGGCCTCTATCCCTTTTCATTTGCAGCCATAGATATGACAAAGTGTCTTGGAAAAAAGAAAATTAATATTCACGAAGAAATTTTGGAAGAAAAGGAAGTTGGGAAAGTCTACACATGCCGTCATTTAAGTTACGAAGTTTTTCATAATACTGTTGGTCAAGAAAATGTTAAAAAAATTGAAGCAATCAGTTCCGACAAAATTAACACCGAAGATCAAAATGAATACTTCCAAATTCTCTTACATCTTTGGCGTATGTTTCAGGAAAACATAGGGAGGGGAAAATGTACTTGTACAAACAAACCGGCTGAAACAAATCTGGTTAACTTAGAGGATGTACCTATTATTTCTTATGAGGAGTTATTACTGCAAGCAGAAGAGCAGGTACAAAGGGTTAGAAACAAACAGCAGGAAAATTTATTTTGCGATGATGAAACTAAATCAATCAATAGTGACTTATCTAAAAACAAAACTATTGCAAATGAAGAGCTAAATGCAGGTCAACTTGATACAACCTTGTACAATGATGAAAACTTATTTATAAACGTGGAGACTAATGCAAGTGAGTCTATAGAAGTAACTGATTTTAGTGACGAAATGAATGCCGAGAAGAAGTTAACAAAAAAGGATGTTTGTGTCTATAGTGGTTTAAGTGACAAAGAAATTATTTATAGGAATGATGATTTGATTGAAAAATTATCAGTTTGGCCCAACAAAATCATTGCAAATGAAGAGTCAAATGCAGGCCAACTTGATACAACTTTGTACAATGATGAGAGCTTATTCATAAACGTAGACACTAATGCTAGTGACTTTACAGAGGTAACTGATTTTAGTGACGTCAATTCCAAAATGAAGGTAATAGAAAAGGATGCTTCTGTCTGCAGTGCTTTAAGTAACAAAGAAATTATTGATAAAAAAATGATTCGTTTGAAAACGTATTAGTTTGGCCCAAAACACCTGTAAGAAAAAATAAGCGAAACACCCAAAGAACCTCTTTTATAATTTCATCGACTAATTGGAAAAAAACGCAGGCCGAAAAAAAAGATAAAAGAGAAAAAGCCGAAATTGAAAAGAACAATAGAAAATTAGCTAAAGTAGAAAAAAAGAACAACAGAAAAACAAAAAAGAAAATCTAAATAAAGAAAAGCTTAAGAAAAAAATAAAGTCTTCTATCTTAAAAGAAAATAAGAAAAAGGTTGTAACAAATTCTGTGCCAAAGCAAGAATTGGCTAATAAAAGACAAGAACAACGTTCTTTGGGCATATTATATATGCATTTTAAATGAAACTCCCAACCAAAAAATAAATATTTTATCAGATTTAGTTATTAATCCAAAACGGGAAATTTGTAAAAAATATAGTTTTTTCAGCACTCAATACTGAAGAATATTTTAAAGAAAACCAGATAACTAGCGGGTTATGTTATTTTTGTACGTTTAATATAACTGTTAAAAAACCAGGCCTAAGGTGCAAAAATTGTTATGGTAGACAATACCATCTAGCTTGTATTATAAAAATGAATCTTAGTGTGAAAAATTTTATTTGTAAAACTTGTTCTAGAATTTAAAATGTATTCCCAGTAAACACAATTACGTAAAATTTACATAAAGTGTATATAACCATTTTACTTAGTTATGTAATTTTTAAGTCAGAAGAAGGTAAAATTTAACTTAAATATTTACCGCATTGTTTATCTGTCAACTTTTTTTAGTTGGTTGATTAGATAAAAACACCCTTTAAGAAAAAACCAAATGAGACGAGAAAATATACCCGCCTGGAGAGCTTTTTTTAAAGCCTTTTACTGCCAATGACTAGGTTGCCAATATTTGGGCGTGATATGCCAATCACCGGGAAACCGGTAATTTTCATTTAATATTGTTTTTTATTTGTTATATTATTGTTTTTTAAGAAATAAGTGTTTCCTCTAGTTTAATAGGTAGAGTGTATTTTTTATAGAAATAAATGTTTTTTTTTGTTAAATAAATTTTATTAGATAAAAAATTTACTTCTAGTTAAGGTGGTTTCCTATAGGTGCCAATCATTGGGTGATTTACCCTGCTAAGTTAACAACGCTTTAGAATGTTTAACAAAATGTCAGATTTTGACAGGTTGCCTACTAAAATCATTAAATAACACTGACAATGACGTTTTGTTAAACATTCTAAACCGTTGTTAACTTTTAACAATTGTTAAGTCCATTGCTAAATTTAAAAACGCGATCATCACTCGGCCGTAAATATGTTAATGATACTCTGAATAAATAAATGATCATTACTGTTTTGTTTTATTTATTCTATTATTTAAATATAGAAAGCAGCTAAAAAAGTTATACCAAGATGGATAAAATCGATTTTACTTGTCATTAAAAAATAAAAAAAAATCATGAAAATAAGGGATATTGTTTTAGTTTGTTTTATTTGGGTTACTCGCCTTTTTACTTTTTGGAAAATGGGACCCTCTTGGTCCGGGTCCCGGGGTATGCGGGCTGACCCTGGCTAGCCCTATGGACCCCTATGAACTTGCAGATCGCCTGCAACAAAAAAGAAGAAAACCCCCCAAAAAACCCAAAAAATCACAAATATTAATCTACGTTTCGGTGGCAAATCGGCCACCGTTATCAAGATTGAAACTAAAACAAAAAATTAAACTAAATTTTAAGAAATTTTAGGTCTGAAAACTTAGGAAATTCTGATAGCTTTTGAACTTTTAATGACGTTTTGTCATAAGTGACAATAGGTTATTGGACTGGTGTATGTATAGTATTTAAAAAGACCAGAAAGGTGGGTGGTATGGTGTGTTAATTGATTTTCAGTTTACCTGAATTTACTTCAGCATCAAGCATAGGTAACCATGTATTATTTAAACTAACAGATATTGATGCTACACATCTGTCTTTATTTAATAAAATAAATGCACTTTCTTTTATTTTACGTTTTTTTGAACAAGTTTCCTTTGCTATAATGCTAGAAGCATTCCAGTTTATTATGTGGTTATTATCAAATGCGTGTTGACAGATTTTTGATTTGTGGAATTCTGTGTTTCTAATATATGTTCTATGTTCTTTTATGCGTTTGGCTAATGGTCTGGAAGTTTCACCTATATAAAATTTATTACATTCACAAGGGATCTTATAAATGACATTTTTTGTCTTTTCGTTTATATTGTATGGTTTTGTTTTTGTTACTTGGGATCTAATGGTGTTTTGTGTTTTAAAGATAGTGCGAATATTAAATTTGTTACCTATTCGTTGAATTTTATTTGATAAGCCAGGAATATATGGTAAAAATAGATTTGTAACAGGTCTATTTTGATTTTGTCTTAAATTTGGTTGTTCAAATTTTAGAAAGCATTTATTTATAAAATCAAGAGGATAATTATTTTGAACTAAAATATCTTTTAAAAATTCTTTTTGGGATATTGAACCATCCTTTAAAGTGAGATATTTTATCAGGATATTTCACTTAGACTGGAACCGCAAAAATAATAAAATACACGTACGCCTTTAAGGTATAATCTTTTAAATAAAATTAATAGGTTTCCTGCGAATTTAAAGGAAATAAAACCTTTTGTTATTTAGAAATAGGGTACACAATTTTAAACTTTTTTTACGCACCTAAGCGGTCCTATTGAAGCTTTATTTTGGGGCTAAGTGTGAACAAAAAATGTAAAATGGTGTAAACTATTTCTGAATAAAAGGAGACCTACTAAACAATTATACTATATAGGCTCGTTTTCTTATCAGTAATGCTGAAAGAATAGAAACTACCTCAGATTCCCTAATTTCTTTTTAATATTGTTTTTCGGTGTAAAAGAAACGGAACTTTTATATTTTGTTGCTTAACGGAAATGATGATTTTTAATAAAATAATATAGCCAAACAACAAGCGTTCACAGTTTATGCAAATATATTTCCAGCAAGAAAAAAATACTAATAAATTTAATATTGCAATCTATACAACAAGATTTTAAAGATGTAAATATTTTGATACTTGTAAGATTAGTATATTTTTAGGTTTAAGAATTTTAGATGTTAAAGAGATTTAGAAGGCAAAGTAGGACTTGCCCATAAATTTGACATAAATGGTAGGAATAAAGACATCATACCAAAGTTAACCGTAATTGCCTAAATGTTACAATTGGTTCAACACCTAAATTTAATTATAGTTTGAAGTTAAGGCCGGTTGGTTCCACAACCTGTCTTTTAAAGTAAGTCAGAAACATATTGACTTCGGTTAGAGAAAAGGAGAAATATATAGAAACATTACCTTGTTTGCTTAAGGAATTAGATCTTAGAGAGGAGATTATTAAATTTTATTTAGTGTCTAGCAGGATATGTTAGGTAATTTGGAAAATCAATGTTATCAGCAATTTATTACGTAAACGTTGAGTTACAACAAGCGAAGCCTGTAATAAGATCACCCCCATCTAAAAGATCATTGATATGCGGTCCTGGTGATTGTGCAAAAAGTAATATTTTCATTGTCTTTTGGTAGATTTGAATAAGCGAAATTTTAATAATGTATATGTCTATTTAAATTTTTTGCAACAGAAAAAATATCAGCTTCTTAAAAATGCTTTAAAACTAGTAATTGTTTGCGTAAAAAATATTTTAATTTTAATAATAATGAGTGCCTTATGGATTTAGAAAATGTTAAATCTGATTTTGTTTTTATATTTGAAGATGGGGTGTGTTAAAAGGAGGATAAAATTAGAATAGAAATTATTTCTGTATAAGCACAGGCTTAAGTCAAATTTATGACGATCAAATCATCTTTAGTTTTTTAAAATAAACTTAACATGAATATATAAAAGGATTTATTTTGTTTTTTATTAGTTCACTACCACAGAGATAACGATGGTTTATATGAGCTTACACCTCCATTCTATCCATTAAGGGGTATGCAATTGTATGTATTGTATTGCAATGGTTCTAAATGTCAGTTACTATGGTTATAAAGGTAACTGAGTGATGAAAGTCTTTCCTTTCTTTATTTGTTTTTGCGTACCTCATTACGAACAGACATAAGTAACGTTAAAGTGTAAGACAGACGATTAAACTATTAAATTTTGTTTGATACTATCTGTTTTATACTACAGGCCCTGGAAAAAGTCGGCTTGGCAAACAAACTTACGGTATCTTGGATACCAGGCCATAAGGGCCACCTAGGTAATGAAGAGGCCGACGTCCTAGCCAAAAGAAGATCAGCCATGGAAATTATAGGCCCTGAGCCATTCTGTGGAATCTCAGCAGGCCTCTTTAAAACATCTATTAAGAGCTGTGTACACAGAGAGTTTCAAAGCTGGTGGGTACAAACACCAGAACAATGACAGGCAAAGCAGTTCATTAAGACCTGCTCGGCCAAGTTTACCTCGGACCTACTGAGCCAAAGTCGTAAGGTCGTAAGTATAACGGTAGGTCAACTAACAGGACATTGCAAACTCAACTAGCACCTGAAAAGAATAGGCCTGGTGGAGGATAGCCTGTGTAGGTTCTGCCAGGAGGCTAAAGAAACAGCCGTACATGTGTGGTGCCACTGCGAAGCACTATGTAGGCGTAGGTTTACTATGCTTGGCAAGGAAAAGCCAAAACCGGCAAGATATATGGAGTGGCCAGTGTCAACACTCTGGAGTCTAGTTAAGAAGACGGACCTGGACAAGGTACTTTAAAGAACGATAGGAGAAACCACAATAAATCTAGTAAGGTTGCAGTGATGGAGGTCATTTTTGCCATCTCCGCTCAAATAATATAATCTAATCTAATCTGTTTTATACAAGTTACATAACTGACACATAGAACATAAGAGTTTATAAATAAGTTATAAAAAATATTGGAAGAAATTATGCTAATAATGTGTCAGTTTACACCTTCGTTAAATACTGAGTATATGTTAAAAAAAATATTATCAACTTTTAGTTTGGTATGTATCTACAGCACATCCGTTACATGGTGGCTATAAAAGTTAGATAATATACCCTATGACATGCATAAAAATGATTGCACTAAAACCCACCATAATTAACCTCAATACACTATTTATTTTTTAGTTTGTTAAGTAAGCAATTAAATAATATTTTATTAGGTCTGAAATTTTAAACTTTATAAATAAATAACAAAATGTTATAATTTTTTATAGCTCATTAAAACACCTTTTTTTACCACCGAAATACTTCATTTATTATAAAATGATTCATTTTTTTTATTTAAGGACTGGTAGGTCCGCTACCCTTCAGCCAGACCTTAACTTTTATCTTTAGTTGTCCGTCAATGACAAATATACAAATTTTTTAAAGTGCGTCAAGAACCTACCTAAAATTGTTTACCCTCTTTCCTGCTAGTCCAAGAGCTGCTGAAGTAGCCCCCTACCAACCCTTGAATTTTTTTAATTTAAGGGTTGGTGTAGAGCTGCTACCCTTCAGCCAGACCTTGACTTCTATGTTTGGCGTTCCTTTAGGGACAACTACACAAATTTTCAAAGTGCCTTAAAAACCTACTTGAAATTGTTTACCGGCTCTCCTACTATTTTATAAGTCACCAATGGCCGACTGCACTAGATGTTTGTTAACTGATTAATTTTTGAATATATTTACAAAATTCTTGTCCTGAAGAAAAAAAAAACATAGTTTACCTAATTGTTTTAAATTAGTAAATAATATTTAAAAGAAATAACGCATAACCTAAAGCTATTTTTACCTTAAACAAGTATTATGTTTAGAGCTACAGTAGCGAGAAGTAGCTATTTTCAATTTTTCATAATTTGTCAGCTAATTCTAATCGGATGTGAGCAAAGAATACCCTTATCGAACATAAATCATATATCCGAAATTAAAAGCCAAATAAGTCCGGTATAAAGACACGTTTCTAAGCGACAGGAAGTTCTAGATTCTTCTGCTTTTCAGAAAACTTTTGCTCCCCAGTCTCCAGTTTCGAGGAAAACGTGATCAGTCAGGCTAAGTGAATTTTATGCAGCCTAGGATAGCTTTTAAAAGTCGCACTAAATAAGTTTAATTTAATTATTGTAAGTGTATCGAAAATATTTTATTGTTAAAAACTAAAAATAAAAAATATTTGACTATATCTATCCCCAATAGTAACGTTTATTAACAGTTATTAACTTAATAAATATTTGAATTTACTTAATTGCATTACTTAGATATAGGTAAATAATTATTTCTATTTACAGCATTGCTGTGCAGAGGTAAAATATTTGGTTCTAATTTACTAGAGGTTGGTTTATGACGTGTTTCCCTTTTGGATTTTTTTTTGAAAAATGCTTGATTTTATTGGAATATCTAAAAAAAAACTAATAACTGTTAAACAAACTAATTTAAAAACTAAAAACAGCATTTAGTAATGCACTATTAAAATCACTTTATAAAGCAACCTTCTTTTGAAAGATAAATTTATTTTACCATATATTGTGTACCGTTTTCGCGGCCGTCGTCTGCTAAACTTCAAAAACACGAAATCACCGACGACGGCCTAATAATAAAAAAAAAAAAAAAACAGAAGTTATTTGAATATGGTTTATTTGTTCTACACTGTACTGCAGAACCACATTAGCTGCAAATTTATAACGAAAGAGTATTGGCTTTTGTAGTGAATTGATTTGAATTATTTTTTAATGCTATTTTTTCTACTGCTGAACGAACTGTTCGCAATATTATGCTGGGAACGTAGCCGAATGAAATTTTCTTTAAAAATAAAATACAGTTCTATAATTACAGATAATTACAGTAATTACAAAACGAAAACAGATTCTTCCTTATCCTAAGGAATTGGTTCTAGTAGGAATTTAATAAAAACGGTAGCTAAGATTATTAAGCATCCTTTATTAAATAGTGCTTAGTAAGATTAATGCGTCGGATATATCCAGCATCATAAGCATATCGGAAAATTCAAAAATATATGTCTGATTATGTTACCTTCACTAATTTACCGGCTTTATTTAATTTTCCTCTTTACATTCACACTGAAATTGTATATGAGTAGGTTACACTGTTATGCACGAAAATCCTATGCGCCAAACAAATACGTTATTTCGATAAGTCCTACCTATATATTTAACCCCTACACCGACCTTTAAATTGTCGTATCACGTAACAGAGTCCAAAGAGTACCAACAACATGCTTTAGGCATGTGTAAGAATGTACCTGTGCGATATTTATCTTTCTATAAAAGGTTAAGACGTTGCCAAATCTACGTTTTCTCTTAGTCTAGGAAAATTAGGTAAAATCTGGCAACACCGCATTAAAGCTGTCTGGATATGTCCCCCATTTACGAAGTTTTAACCCCCTAGGGCTTCAGAGGAGATACCCATTGAACCTCACGTAATTCCAGATTTTACCATCCCCATAGCCGTCGGAAGGACAGCTACTTATTTAAGGGCCCCTGTATACAAAAATTATCCCCGATACTTTTGATTCCCGATATTTTAAAAAAATACCACATGTTTAAAACGGGTATACAAGCAGCCAGCCGCTTGTTGGAGGATCAGTATTAAAGTATTTAGCAGCCGTATTTTTGTCAAAGGAAAATGACTTAGTTTGATGTCTTAATATTCCAGGTTTACTGAACTTAGCCTTTCTTATGACCTACCGAGTGGCGACTATTTATTAACTTTTCGAACACAAGTCTAAAGGCAGTTTTGTTGTTCAATGGAAACGAACGGCCATGACTTTCCGTTTGTCAGGCTGTGAATATAAAAAAATACATACCACAACATGCGCATTCAAAAATAAAAAAATGCGACATCAAAAATATTGTTGTTTTTTATGCAAATGGGGCAGGAGATCCAAAAACCAATATTATTTAGTTAAAGATTGGCCGTTACTTACGTAAAAACATTGTGCCCGGTCAGAAAACCGTCCGTAATGAACATTTAGGTAGGTCAGCATAAAGTTCATTTACCTTCTCTGGACATAAAACTAGGGCTTATAAAAAATCTTGTTAAAGCCTTAGATAGAGAAAGAAATGCGTTTCTTTACCTAAAACGGAAATTACCGCGTATAAGTGAAGCAAAGCTTAAAGAAAAAATGTTCGTTGGACCTCAAAAACGAGAACTTTTTAAGGACCAAAATTTTAAAACTACACTTCTAAGAAAGACAAAAAGGTCATGGAATGCTTTTAAAAATGTATGTAGCAACTTCCTAGGTAACAAAAGGTCGGACAACTACAAAAATCTAATTGAAGAACTTCTTATCCAATCTTTTAAGGCTCTATGTTGCAATATGTCACTTAAGCTATATTTTCTTCACTCCAATTTAGAATTCTTTCATGACAATTTGGGTGCAGTTTCAGATGAGCACGGTGACATATTTCAGCAGCAAATTGCTCAGAAGGAAAAGCGCTTCAGTGAAAAAAGGAACCCGAATATGCTAGCGGACTACTGTGGGACCCTTAAACGTGAAACCGCTCCTGCGAATACAAGCGAAAAAAGCCAAAAACATTGTTTGATTCTTTTTTTACACATTAGGAAGTATATTTTGTAAATAAGTGGTTTTTTTGTTTTGTAAAAAAGTGGTTTTATTTATTTATTTTATTAATTCAACACTAGACCGCTTATAAATTGTGATGACGCTTATGATGTTTTATATACGTACGTAACTTGTAATATTCAAATAAAATTGTGGTTACGCTTTTAGATATTTTGCAGCTATTTGTTCGTTGCAGAACCATTGCTTCTTCCGGAACGTAAAAATACAGGAGGATTTATTATATTTGTAAGTAAAATAAACATTTTATTTTTTTTAATCTTAATATAATAAAATGTTTTCTTTTAAATTTAACACTATTGTTTATTCTATTTTAAACCACTAAAAATAATTTTAAAATTTTGACGTTTAAAAACAGTGCAAGATGTTTTAAAAACAGTAAAATACATTAAAAAATTACATTTTATACTAGTATTAAATGCATTACAGATTTAATAATTATTACTAGAAACGTCGTATAAATAAATTGGCTAAACTATTAACAATCATATGAAAGCTGTTAAAAATAAAGCAGGCTACACATGCTCAAGCAAGTAGAAAAACATGCCTTGCACAAGCCAAGTAGATATGTTGATCCAATTTGCATCTACACGTCCCATGGCTACTGCAGTTGCACTTTACTTTAGAACAAAATCCAGGAAATGTACAGAGTGTCCGGTTATAAATGTAACCCCCCATTAACTTTTTTATTTGACTTTTGGGAAAAACAAGTTCAGTATTCATCTATACAGGGTGTTTCAAAAAGTCTGGACGTGGTCCTACTTTTGTATTTCAAATGAGTCCCCTATTTTTTTATTTAAGATTTGCATTTCTCTTGAAATTCTAAACCTATTTTATAAAGCATACCCTATGTCTATATATATATATATATATATATATATATATATATATATATATATATATATATATATATATATATATATATATATATATATATATCATATTGCCTAAAATATCCAAGTAGGTACCCGAGATATAATAACGGCAAATTGCTTTTAAATCTGTGCGTAAAATATTTCACAAATTAAATATTTGTTACCAGAATAAATAAGTAAATCATTACGAAGCCATATCATATTTTTTAAAAACAATGGTTCAAAATTAAACAAATGTAGCACCCCATAAAAAAAATAAGAGTATTGCATTTTTGAAGTATTAAAAATTAAAAAATAACACAAAAAAATTAAGTTAGACACAAATAAATTAATTAAATTATTATTACAGAACAATCGCAAATTATTTAAAAAATACAGTTTAATTTTATAAAGTATTTAAACTTAGCAAAATTAACCAGTAGAATATAATTTTTAATAACTACTTACTTAGATTAATTAAATTAATGGCATAATGCTGTACGGCAATTTTGTAAAATAACATGACTTCTCATTTAAACTTTGATATTTAAAACAACTTTTAGGAAACCCGTATCTTGTGCTTCTATTTTACTTTGCAGCATATGCAAGCAAGTTCTAGCTTAAGGTCTTAATTAATTTATAGATACCTATGTTCTTGTTAGAACTCTTAAATAGCTTAGAAACAAGACTACAAGACGTTTATTAGTTATTGCTTCATTTAAACTCATATAATTTTTATAAAAATGTATTATTGTCATAAATAGACCTGTTTTCCTAATGAAATCATATTTAGGTAGTAACTTTTTTAAGTAAATGGGAAGTTATATTATAATTTGTTTTTATTTTTTTAAGCGTGATCTTTTAAAATCAAAATTGGTCGGCTGCTTTATGGACTTAAATACTGTTTTACTACTGTGGCAAATTGACTTCTGTTATTTATTTAATAAAGATTATCTAACGGTGCCTTATTATGTAAACAACGGAATTAATTTTAATGAAATATTATATGAAATATTAAAGCATAATATAACAAATACAAGGTATGGAATTGCGCATCAAGCACTCTCCTAATAACGTATTTGGGGAGGTAAACAAATTTATAACTGCTCTTCATCGATTTTCGGCGGTTTGTCTAGGTTTTTTTCTTGTAATTCTATTCTAAAGTTTAACTTAGTGATAGCTCAGAATATAAGTTTTCCATTTAGGGCGGTATATTTTAGCGACACATCTATAGTGTCTAAAGGAACAGGAATATTTTGTGACTAAAAAGCATTGATATATTTATACTTTGTAGTGAAAATGCATAGGAAAATAGATACACACATTGACATACTTAAATAATGTTTTTACTTAGAAAGTAATAAGTAAATAAGTAATTCACCGTTGAGCTGTTAATACTTGCCTGGGGATCCTGTACTGTGGACTATAAGGCTAATAGAAACAAAGAAACAAAAATATTAAAAATCTAATGCCCTAAAAAAAACATTAGAAAGTATTACTTAAAAAAAAATTAAAAATATTACCATAAAAAAATTAGATTAGATACAAATAAATAAATTAAATTATTATTATAAAACAATAGGCGTTTTTCATGATTTTTTTTATTAGCTTATTTCAAAGCCACATGAAAATAAAGGCCAAAAATATTTTTTCCCGATTTTTTTGGCCTCCGGAAACGCCTTAAAAATCAATTTTAAGTTTGAATTTTGTAGGCCCGTGACGTCACGGCCCTAAATTTTCTATTTTGGTGGAATTTCTGCTTTGTTGTCAGCTTTTTGTTATTCGAATACGCCTGTCATCAAATATCGATATGGCAACATCTACAAAGTTGGCGTTTCCTGTCAATTGTCATATTGTCAATGTCAACCTGTATAACCTGTAACCTCTAATATTTATTAATAATTTCTAATTTAAAAGTGTGTGTTCTTTCCAAATATTTTTATTACTATAGTTATTATTATCGCCAAACTTTCCTTGATATGAACCCTTTTTACGAGTAAATTTCCGTTATTTTATTCAAAATGAAAAAAAGTGTATTGTTATTATTTGAGAAACCAGAAGCCGGCCGAGTTTTAGGATCTTCAAAAATATTCTTTTCTCTTCAAAAACAAGACGATAGGAGAAAAGCCTGGTGTGCTGCTGTAGGTATTGAGAAAATGCCCAAAGGACATGTCTATTATTGTTGTGAAAACCATTTTGATGTAAGTTTTTATGTTTTATTCCAATTGAAACTATTTAGGTAGTCTGGCTGTGTTTTAGCGTAAAGTCTAAAAAACATTTCGCATTTTAGCATTTCGTTAAAATCGATACGATTGTCGATATCGATAGTTCCTAAACAGACTTGGCATCCATGTTGAATTTGATTGGTTAGGGGAGTGGCGGGCTATTTAAATTACAATGATAATTAAACCTTAAATAGAAAAGTAAGGGGTTTGTATGTTTCCGTGTTATTTAGCAGGTTTTGCTTAATTGTGTTTCTACTTTTAATTTTTACACACAACATTATCAATATCAATTGAGTGAAAATACCCTATTGTAATTTTTTTAAAAAACACTTTAATTTTATAAAGTATTTAAAGAAAGGAAATTTTACTGGCCAAACATTATTTTTAATAACCATTTAATTTATTTATTTAATTTAATTGCATACTGCTGTACTGCAGTTTCCTAAGATAACATGACTTCTCATTTAAACTTTGATATTTAAAACAACTTTTAGGAAACCTGTCTTTGACGCTTTTATTTTATTTTGCAGCACATGTATGAAAGTTTTTGTCTAAAGTCTTAATTAATAAAGACATACCTTTGTTCTTGTTATAACTCTAAAATAGATAAGAAACAAGACTACCAAACGTTTATTAATTATTGCCTCATCTACACTCATAATTTTTATAAAAAAGTATTTTAACGTAAACAGACCTTTTCTGGTAATTGCATGTAATTTAGGAAGTTGCTTTTTAAGTGAGTAAGTATTTATATAATAACACAAGTCAACAGGATTTTTGTAACATCGATAAGAATGCTTATTTTGCGTTTAAGTTAGGAAGTTATTAAAACACTTTTTTCTAGAAATGGCCTAGCACGTCCCATTTTTAAGTACCTGTTTTTCTTTATATAATGCAATTTTTAAAGATATTTTTACCTGCCTTAGGTCCGGAAAGTACAACAAGACCGCAGAGGGCTTATTTTCACAGTATTGTACGAACCATTAAGAGTGTTATTGTTTTTTGCAGTTTAGTTGGTTTCTGTCTCGTTTACAGTAGAGTCAAGTGTTTAAATCGATTTTAATATAAAATAGCAAGTTCGAGTAGTCAATGTTGAAAAAATCCAGCGAATAAGTTTTGTTATATATGTGGACGATTTATTATGAAGTACCAGGCTAGATCTATATCTGAGAAAGTCAAAAAAGCTAATTTTTTACATTTTAAGTGCCAAATTGGGGATCAAGATAAAATTTCGGCTTCTCATGTTTGTTGTGTAAGTTGTCACGTAAATGTAGTGCAGTGGATGTATCGCAAGAAAAAATCTATGCGTTTGCTGTTCCTATGGTGTGGGGAGAACCTACTGACCATGTAAGTGAGTGCTACTTTTGCATCACCTAAACAGAAGGGATTTCAAAAAAGCATGGAAAAAAAATTGAGTATCTAAATTTGCCTTCTGCGCTAAGGCCAGTTCCTCATTGCCAGAAACTACCGGTACCGATAGCTCCTTTTAAACCTGGACACCGTGTTTTCCAGTGATTCTTATCCAGCACTTTCTGATAACACTTGTTCTGACTCAACCTTTTTACCAAGTATCAATGAAGCTTACGTAATAACTTATAATAAATTAGTACGTGACCTAGGATTGTCAAAACAAAAATCGGTTCTTCTTGGATCCGGACTTTAACAGTGGAACTTGTTAGATAAAAAAGCAAGTGTTTCAGTTTACCAAAAACCGAATATAACATTATCATTTTTTTATAAAAGGATCGTTATGTGTCTGTTGTAATATTGATGGTTTAATGAATAAGCTTAATATGGTTGGTATGGAACATGATCCTAGCGAGTGGTGTTTATTCATAGATTCGTCGAAATACAGCCTAAAAGCAGTCCTGCTTCATAATGGAAACAAAAAACCATCTATTCCTTTTGCTCATTTAGTAACAATAAAATAAACCCATGACAACTTAGCAACCATATTAAATCGTGTTAAATATGAACAGTATCAGTGGGATATCTGTGGGGATTTAAAAGTCATAGGTATCTTGCTAGGACTTCAAGGGGGTTTTACAAAGTTTTCCTCTTTTTTGCGTATGTGGGACAGCAAGACAACAAAGAACACTACACTAAAAAGGATTGGCCTTATAGAACATCTTTTGAACATGGTATTTCAAACATTAAATATATCCCCCTTCTTAACCTAAAAGAGGTGCTGCTACCGCCTCTCCATATTAAGCTTGGACGAATAAAAGACTTTGTCAAAGCCATTGACAAAAAAGGAATTGGTTTTCAGTGGTTTCCAGTACCTTAGAGAAATATTTCCTCAACCAAATGATGCAAAATTAAAAAAAAGGCATATTTATTGGAGCCCAGATAAGGAAGCTCGTTTGTTAATTTATCTTTGTTGACAAGTAACGTCAAATAATCTCGAATTCTTGTTCGATGAAAAGTGATTAAGAAAATGAATTTCTCCCGGTGAAAATCAAAAAAGCTGCCAATAAAGCTACTTTTAAATTATCGCCTAGTAAGTTAATCGTTTCTTAAAATGGTGTGATCAAAAAAATGTTATTGGCAAGAATGCCAGTGAAAAAGTGTTCCTTGCGTACTTTGAAGAAAAGTTCAACATATGGAAATCGTCTACGCTTTAGTCAAATTACTCCATGTTAAAGGCGATAATGAACATGAATAATCAGGACCTAAGCAGATATCACAAGTTTGCTGCCCTTTTAAAGCGAAAGGGTAAAGGATATTGACCGAAAAAGTCTAAAATATTGACAAGAGAACAAATCGACTAATTTCTGGCAGTCCCGGGTGAAATATATCTTATGCAAAAAGTAGCCGCAATTTTCGGTGTATCTGAAGCCTGTCGTCGAGAAGAGTTGTATATTTGATATTAAATAACATTCAAGATTTGGGAACTTCACTAATTGTGCATATACCAGACACAAAAAGTAATGTGCAACGAGCCTTTGTAATTAGTGGTACCTTGTATATGAACTATTATAAAAAGTACATAGCTCTTCGTCCAGTGAACATTAATTATTAAAGAGTTTTTATAAGACATTTAAAGAATAAATGTGCCATAACTCTAATTGGAATCAACACATTTAGTAAAATGCCTGCCCAAATGGCTAAATTTCTAAATTTGCCTGATCCCCATCTTTACACTGGACATTGTTTCCGACGTTCCTCAGCTGGTTTGTTGGCGCCAATCTTACTAAAATTAAGAGACACGGTGGTTAGAAGTCCAGTACAGTAGCAGAGGGTTATAAAAAAGACTCGCTACAAGAGAAAAAAAAATTGCTTATTAAATTTTGTCCAAAACTTTGGTGGATGACATTGCTTCCTGCCCGGGTACATACCTTACCAAAGTGTTTAACAACCTCCAATGAGATTGGCCCTGGAGTTTCTTATCCTAATTGTATTTTTATTAATTGTATCTACTTTTAATTAAATAAATAATTTTTATCTAATTATTACGTTTCTTTAATTTTTTATCTCTGTTAAAAGTAAATCACTTTTAGCACAAGTGCTGAAAGTAATTATTATTAACACCAGTGTCATAAAATGACATTTTAGACACTGACAGCATGTATTAAAAATTAAACTTTTACTCACGTTTGTGGAAAAAGTAAATTATGCAACTACCCATATGAAGTACTAACAACATTGTCACTTAATATTGACGTAACTTAGTTTTTATATAGAGTCGTAGTCGTGTAACTTATTTTGTATTTTTATGAAGACGGCCGAAGGTACTACACGTTTAAACTTTGTAGTTTTCAAATATGTTAGGACATTAAAAGTTCAAGAAACTTTTTCTTGTCAACTCACTTATTTATATTTTCAAATAAAAAATAAAAATTTTGTAACTAAACATTTCATATAAGATTTATTTGGCCAGAACGAAATAAATTTCACAATTTCTAAAAATTAAAAAGAGAAACTATGCTTGTTGCAATTAATTTAATCTTCTTTTATTTTAAACTGTAATTTTATATGAACATTAAATGTAATAATAAAGTAAAAATGTACCAAGCTTTTATTGTACTTTTTACGCTTTTAGACATTTTGCTGTTATTTGTTAGTTCCGGAAACATTTCTACTTCCGAACCATAAAGATGACAAAGAATAAAAATAAAATATATTTTATTTTTAAATAAAATGGTAAATTTGTTACTACTATTTTAGTAAAGATATTATTTTTAAACGTGTATTATTTTTATACAGGGCTTAATAAAATAAAAATTTGGTTGTTACCGGAAAAATAAAAATATATGGTAATTTATTATTCTATACGGTATTCTCTCTTGTGACATTATTAAATAAAATACTAAAGCACCCATTATTGTTTTTTTTTCAGTTTAAAACAGTTAATAGTGAACAAGTATTGTTTTAAAACCAAACTAAGGCAATAGGCAGAAAGTCAATTTAAGAGTAAACAAGCCAGGCAGAGTATGGTTGAGCATGGTGGTTATCCACTATATTGGGGGCAGGAACTTGGTTAGTTGTGGTTAGGTAGGTAGGTAGGTTTAAAGTGAGTGGACTTTTCACGCCCTCCACTACGACCGCTCGGTCTATTGTGGCTCACACCTTTCTATATTTCTCCCAATAGGATCAGACTTCTAATGAATCCGATACCAGATTGGGAGAGAGCTCTTACATCTCCTCTTACTCATATCGCTACCGAACACGAGCACAATGTATTTTGATGTCCCTGTCTCCTGGAGAGTATTACGAGCAGAGGGTTAAATCCGTCATGCCCTCCTCTCCCGGTCTAGTGACGTGGGTAGCTACCAGGTCCTTGTTACAGGAACCAGATGTTTTTTCTGAGGCCGCATCTCCGGCCTTACTCTATGAAAATGGTCCTATCCGCTTTCTGTTTAAAGCCAGGGAACCCTTTTCCCTATAAAGGTGGTTCGGTCCGCCTTCTGTTTGGATTCAGGGATCCCTTCCTAAGCACCTGTTTGTTCGGGATGGATTAGCCCTTCCCCGTGAAACAGGCGCCGGTGACTTCAGAGGCACCTTTCGAAACGGATTCACCCGTTTCGGTCGGCGCACCTTTTTTTGCTTGTGACCTTGAGTGGCACCTGTCGAAACGGATTTATCCGTTTCGGTCAGCGCAACTTTGTTACTTTTTTCCTATGAAAGCGGTCTGTCGGCTTTCTGTTTGGAGCTAGGGAAGTAATAGTCCGCCACGGCAGAACCCCGCATTACCGCAGTAAGGTTAGATACTCTGAGAGGTCGCCCTGTATTTCAGAGGCACCTGTTTAAGGCACATGATGTCATTCACTTATCAGCACGGTATGCTAATACCTTGAGTTAAGCCTTGTGTTCATCTTACCCTCGGATTCCGTTCCATACGCTAGCCATAGAGTTGCCCATAACCAGCAACTCTAGCGTATGTTCCAAAAGATCCTACTGGGCCCAACCACGACAACGACGTGTGAACACAGCGGTTGGGGATCCCAACTAACTATAAGCAGTAAAGCTAAAACCCTAGTGGCTACCTGAAACTCTAGTTATACCTAACGGCCCTTTTTCATAGAAGACCCTTTTGTATTAGAGATGCTTATAATGTGTATTTTAAGCCGCAGCAACCCTTAGCTAGCTGAGATCTAGTGAAGATAATAGTGCACGAGTTACCTAAACCAATTTAAAAGAGGCATAATATACTCTGTTAAAGCCTATGGCAATGAAAATCTGTGCATCTCTGGTCATGTTAGAGCCACATAAACGTTGCCACAACATATTCATAAAACTTTTTAATGTTTTAAAAATTTTATTATGAAGAATTATTACCGACGCTTGCCCTCTTAAACATAGATTAACCAGATAAAAGGTACGAGATAGCTGGAAAAATATGCCTAACTGGCAATTTATTAATTTAAAGTTTCGTGGCGATTGATGTTACAGTACTGTTGATGTACTATTGCCGGTACTGTTTAATTTACAAACTTGATCTTGGCGTACCTATTGTTTAATTAAAGGTTTTACTTTTGTTGATGTTTATGGTCTTTTATATACGAGTATATACCCATTAAAAAATAATTTAAACTATAATTTTTTAAAACGCTTACTCAACCATGTTTTTTAGCAATTTCCCTGTTTATAGAAATTACCCTTTAAGTTTATAATAAATTTGGCGGATATCATTTTGCTAAGTATTTACCCTATACTATTTCCACAAAACCAGAGAACAATGGGGACACCTGTTTTAATGTTTTTCACTGTGTACCTATTTAATACAGCCTCACTGACGAATGCCCTAATGTGACAAAACACTTCTAGGAAGAGTTATAGGTTTATAGCGAAAACCGTTGGTAAAAAAACTCCGCACTGTTGTGAAACTGGGTAAACTTAAAAAAAACATTGGTAAATGTAGGGCAATTTTTCCAAATCTATTGGAATGTCGGTGCGGCAATTATACACTGAGTGCAGTTAGTTCCGCACTAGGGATAGGAGCTTTTAAAAGGTAACAATAGCCAAGCGTAAAATTTAAGAACGTGTGTATATTCAAAAGAAGCCATTTAAATTCATACATTTTGTATCTAAATTTTTTATTATGGAAGAAGTACATTTCTGCCAGACCTCAGTCATCTGAAATCCATTAACAATAGCACCAGTGCCGTTTTTTAATCAAACAGCTTCATTGTCGCCTCAGTGCCAAACATTTTTTCCATTAATTTTTGCTATTAACATCAAAAGCAAACAAATTTGTTTAAACGATCTGAAATTTTATAAGGAACATTTTTAAGCAAACAGAGCAGAAACTCTTATATTATAACTTAGCCAAAGTGGAAAATACCAACAAGTAATAAAATAGGATGGCTTTTTTTAACTGTTTTAAAACGGAGTAAACCACACTTTTCCTATACACCAAGACACTTAATTTGGTAAAGGTTAATATTAATGTTAATTCTATGCAATTTCAGTCTGGCATTAAATGGTCCTACGCATAGCCTGCTTTTTATTATTATATTAAGTAAATAAATAATTAGCCCGGTAAATAAGCCGAAAAATATGGAAAAGTTGATAACAAGCTCCGATTTAAAAATCTTTTGTTTCTATGTGTTCTGTAGACCCTCAGGAACACTCATCACCGCTAACATCTGCCTTGCAATAAAAAATGATAAAATAAGGGGATCCCACCCCTCTAGTAAAACTTATGAAAAATTTTTAAAATTCAAAATTTCACTTTGAAAATCGCCTTTTGGAGGTTTTTGGGGTCGTTAATTACAAATCCGCGGTCAAAAACCGTGTCAGGGTGGTTACACCCCATCAAAACCACCCCTAGGAGATACAGAAATGGGGAAATTTTGGAAATTCAAAATTTTATCTTGAAAATCCTCTATCGGTTGTTTTCGGGTTGCTGATTACAAATGCGCAGTTAAAAATCGTGTAGGGGTAGTTGGACCCAATCAAAACCACCTCTAGGAGTGACAGAAATAAAAAAAAATTAAATATTCAAAATTTTATCTCGGGATTGACTCTCGGGGGTTTTAAGAGTCGCTGATTACTAATCCGCAGTCAAAAATCGTGTGAGGGTGATTGCATCCCATTAAAACCACCCCTAGGAGTGACAGAAATAAAAAAAAATGAAAATTCAAAATTTTACTTCGGGATTGACTTTCGGGGGTTTTAGGGGTCGCTGATTACGAATCCGCAGTCAAAAATCGTGTAAGGGTGATTGCATCCCATTAAAACCACCCCTAGGAGTGACAGAAATAAAAAAAAATGAAAATTCAAAATTTTACTACGGGATTGACTTTCGGGGGTTTTAGGGGTTGCTGATTACGAATCCGCAGTCAAAAATCGTTTAAGGGTGGTTGCATTAAAACCACTTCTAGGAGTGACAGAAATGGAAAAAGTTTTAATTTAAAATTTCTTTATTTCTGTAACCCCTAGGGATGCTTTTATTAGGGTGCAACCACCCTTACTTGATTTTGTACCGCGGATTCGTAATTAGCGACCCCGAAAACACTCGAGAAACGATTTCCGAGGTAAAACTTTGATATATTGATATATATTTCTTTGTTTCTGTAATTTCTAGGGGTGGTTTTAGTAGGGTGCAATCACCCTGACTTGATTTCTGATGGCGGATTCGTAATCAGCGGCCTTAAAAACCCTCGAAAGATGATTTCCAAGGTAAAATTTTAAATTTTTTAAATTTCTTCGTTTCTGCAACTCCTAGGGGTGGTTTTAATCGGATACAACCACCCTTACTCGCTTTTAACCACGGATCCATGATTAGCGAACTCAAAAAATCCCCGAGAAACGATTTCCGAGGTAAAATTTTAAATTTTAAAAATTTCCCCATTTCTGTAACTCCTAGGGGTGGTTTTGATTAAGTGCAACCACCCTCACACGATTTTTGACTACAAATTTGTAATCAGCGGCCCCGAAAACCCCCCCGAAACGATTTCCGAGTCGAAATTTTAAATTTCAAAAATTTTTCATCAGTTTTACTATTGAGGATTATTTGGGGTTGGAAAACTACCATATTTTTTCATTTTTCATTGCAAGGCAGATGTTAGTGGAAATGAATGTTTCTGAGGGTCTACAAAACACGCAAAACCAAAAATTATTAAAATCGGAGCTGTTTGTCACTTTCTCCACATTTTAGAGTATTTTCCGGTTTATTTACTGGCCTAAATATACCAACCAAGCAATTTAACATTTAATGTGTCACAATAATTGACTAGAGTTAAAACGCTTTTAATTTTAAATTAACACACTTATATTTTCCTTTTTCTATTTTTAAATTAATAATAAATAATATAGTTAATTATTTCAAGACTTAACAGGATAACAGGTAATAATTAACATGTAAGGGATTGTCATGTCATATCCTAAAGCTGATCAATATCTAAGTGTCTCGACTGTTTTAAGTTTATTTAGAAGCATAACTGCTATTTTGTAATAATTTTTTGATTTTTCAAAAATAATGCATTTTTATAATGCTGCGCAGAGCAACAACAAAGTGTTTAGTAACACTCGTATTTGTATATAAATATAAATTTTACAGTGGTGTTTTGTAGTAGATCTAGGACCACTTTTACTGGTTCTGCCAAATGCGGTATTATTTACTTTATCTCTAATAAAATGAAAAATGATTTAAAAATCTCAACAGTAGATAAATCTAAAAACATAAAAACTATGTGTGTTTTAATTAAACTAAAAGCATAAACTTACTCTTAAATGTTACAGGATTAAAGGGAAAAAGTAAATAAAAGTAATTTTAATAAAAGTTGTTTTAAATATGAAAATTTTAATAAAAATTCCCCCTTTTGCAGTGCAACATTTTTGCATTGTTAATTTATTTAAATTGGTTCTGTCTCTGTATTTCTTTATTTAATATGCAATGTGTTGTTTTGCCAATGATGCCATATTATTTATAAAAAAAAAACTTTAAAACTATTTATCATAACACATAATAATATGTATAGTTAAAACGCTTTTATTTAATAATAAATTAAACAATAAAGCATCTAAACTGGACATACATTATACTTGCCTATCCCAAGTCATTTTACATTATTTATTTTGTGAGTTTATTTCAAAAACAATAGATCTATTGATTTAGAGTACTTTTTCAAAAGCATAAATTTTAGCGTAATTGTCCCAAATTAAGCATATTTCTATTAAGTTCTGGTTACTAAAAAAATTGTCAAACTTATAATAATTATTGTATCCATTTATAAAAAGTAATTTTGATAGTTTTCAAAATTTTATTTTCGTGGAAACGCGAATAGGAAAATATTTTTTAAATATAAAGAGTTTGTGTTACAGTGATAGAAAGTCTAATAATCAATTATGAGCCATTAATTTAAAATAAGATTAAAATAAAAATAAATTTATTTACAAAATAATTCAATTATAGTAAAAAAAAACCTAATGTGCTTAATATTAAATGATGGGCTTCTTAACAAACTTCCTTCTTACGGTCTTCCACCTAAGCTTTGCTCTTGGCTTTCCAGTTTCCTTTCTAATCGACGTATATCAGTTAGTGTAGATGGTCATTCCTCCAGCTTCTACCAAATTAATGCTGGGGTGCCCCAGGGCTCAGTGCTGGCACCCACGCTGTTTCTTCTACACATTAACCATCTTCTCTCTTCCACAATCAATCCCATTCATAGTTTTGCTGACGATAGTACCCTCCACTCTAGTATTCAATTTCTTAAGCCACCGTGTAATCCTGATTTCGAAACAAAGCGCAGGTCAATGCAGATATCTCTTTCACAAGACCTCATACTTATTTTGGATTGGGGCGCCAAAAATCTTGTTCAGTTTAATGCCTCGAAAACATAGTCATGTTCCCTGTCACGAAAAAAGTCTGCAAATGCTCATCCCTTACATATGAGCGGCCAAGTTCTGCAGAACAAAGAGTCGTTTAATCTTGTCGGCGTTACTTTTGAGAATAACCTCAACTGGCACAAACACATTTTATCCATAGCTTCCGTAGCTTCAAAAAAGATTGGATTTCTTTTCCGAGCCCGAAAATATTACTCTTCTTCCAATTTGTACACTCTGTATGTATCCCAAATCAGACCCTCTTTAGAATATTGTTCTCATGTCTGGGGAATGGCGTCCCCTACAACACTTAGCATTCTGGACTCCATTCAAAGAAGAGCCGTTCGTCTTATTAATGATCCAACGCTCACAGAAAGGCTTCCTCTTCTTGCCCACCGTCGAGCTGTAGGGGATCTGTCGCTCTTCTATAGGTATTTTCACGGCTTCTGCTCAGAGGAGTTGGCCAGTATAATTCCTTCTCTGGCAGCTCCCAACAGAGCAACACGTAGTGCAACTTTTATGCATCCTTTTACAGTTCAGTTAGAGAGGCCCCGAACTTCCCGCTTTCTTCGTTCCTTCATCCCTAGAGTGTCAAGACTATGGAACCTGCTGCCCGCAGAAGTTTTTCCTTCTCCTCCCAATCTCCAAAAATTTAAGTCCCGTGTGAACAAACTCCCTCTCACCACACTGAAGACACCCACGGTACGTTAGTACTTAGGCATTAGCCTTCGTGGACTGTCCCAAGATAAAAAAAAACTATTATGGTAATAAGTTAATCTTATTTCAAATCAATTGGTCAAAGTTGATTATTGGATTTTATACCATTAAAACACAAGCTCTTTCTACTTAAACTTTATTTTCTACTTTTTAATTCTGGTTTGCTATAAAAGCGTGTTTTTTTAGTTTTTTTAAACTTTAACTCATTTTCTTGTTTTTGAGTCTTAAAACAATATCTAAAGTAATCTTAATCAAGAGCCTTGATTTTTAGTATATCTTATATTTTTCAATAAATCTAGTATAACCAACGGATCAAAACAAAATTCCTATTATTCCTAAATATGGAAAAGGAAAACCCCATAGATAATCCAACATGAAGGTCAGTGAAAAACCCTTTCTTCTTTTTGCCAGTAAGCTAATTCTAGCAGAAAGCGTTTTGTGCTATTTTGCTCTTGTATGCCGAATGCGCACTGATTGTCATTTTAATAAAGAAATATATATTTTATATTTTAGGTCGCGTTTTATGAAAATCTCATTTTTAATGAAAAAGGTAAGTTTAAAATAAAAACTAGCAACCGTAAAATAAAATAGTTTTTATAGATTTCGGACTCGATAGTAGAGGTTGATGATGATAATGATGTTAAGGCAATTGTTGCTCCTTTATTTGACCAAGCGGTTTTTGCTATCCAAACCCTAAGAAATCTTCCTAATGAAGTACATAGGTGTTGAAATGTAGTAGGTATATATATATATATATATATATATAATATATATATATATATATATATATATATATATATATATATATATATATATATATATATATATATATATATATATATATATATATAATATATATATATATATATATATATATATATACAGTGACCGCCAGAAAGTATGCGACAGATGGAAAAAAAATATTATGACATTTAGAAAAAAATAGATTTCGCAGATCAACTTTGCATCACTTAAAACCTCAGAAACAATTGAAGGGTCCCGATTGTCATTTGTTATTTGGCAGTAAATTTGAATTTTGTTCGGTCGGTTGACCGAAAGTCCCCTTATTTGTCAAATTATCGAAAAATTTTATAGGGATAAGTTGTTCAGAATTTAATTCTATGGGCACGTGTAAAATTTTCAGCCATTTGTATAAAAACAAAAATTTGGATTTTTTTTTCCATAAAAATATTGTTGTTTGAAAAAAATTTCTTTACCATTTAGAAACAGATTTTCCAGACCTAAGGTAATGTTTCGGCACATTTTTTTTTACTTTAGTAAGTTAGTCGTTTTTTCCGAAGAAAATAAAAAAATGGTATTTTTCGGAAATCCGAGTTGTCGCATAGACATTTTTTAAATACCGTAACCCGGAATTTGAAGTATTAATTTTTTATTTAAAGTTATTTTAATTATTACATTGAATCGTTTAAACGGTAAAAATTAATATTTGAAATTCCAAGTTACAGTATTTAAAAAATGCCTATGCGACAACTCGGGTTCCCGAAAAATATAATTTTCTTCGGAAAAAGGACTAACTTACTAAAGTTAAAAAAAATGTGCGAAACATTAGTTTAGGTCTGGAAACAAAAATATTTTTATGGTAAAAAAATGGCCGAATTTTTGTTTTTATCCAAATGGCTTAAAACTTTACACATAACTATAAAATTATATTCTGAATAACTTATCCAAATTAAATTTTTAGATATTTTGACAAATGAGGGGACTTTCGGTCAACCGACCTAACAAAATTAAAATTTAGTGCCAAATAACAAATGACAATCGAGGTCGTTCAATTGTTTCTGAGGTTTTAAGTGATGCAGAGTTAATCTGCAAAATTTTGTTTTTATTTTAATAGTAAGAACGATGTGATTTTTCTTTTTAATATTATTATATACCTGCTTAAATTTTTTAATACAAAAATATGCAAATAATCCTTTCATTTAACCAACCAACTTAAAAATGCTAAAAGCCAACCGTATAATTATCTTAACTTTTATTTACCTACACGGTCAAACCATACAGTGGGTAAGTATCCACTGAAAAGAAAGAAAACTTTAAAAAAACGTTAAAATACTTTAAGGTACCATCTAAAAATGTACATTTTAAAAATAAAACAAACAAGTATCTGACATAAAAGTACATCATACTTATAAACAAGCACAGGGTCTAAAACAGTTAATTAAATTTTAATTAAGACTGGACATTCAAAATTCGCAAAAAAAATCGTTTATTCCAAAAGTCACTTAAAAAAAATATATTTTATTTTGATTTTGTCTGTCAGTTTAAAATAAATTATATTTTTGTTTGCACATGTTTTTTATAGCATTAGGTATAAAAATATATATTTTTTATATCTAACTATTATTATTTATTACAAAAAAGCCAAACTAGTTTTCCTTTTGTTGATTATTTTTATAATGCTCCCATATACAGATATTATATATATTTTATATATATATATATATATATATATATATATATATATAATATATATATATATATATATATATATATATATATATATATATATATATATATATATATATATATATATATATATATATAGATTTGGTTTCTTAATATAAATATTTATATGTCTGATTAAATTTTAATTTTTTACGACAAAAAACAAGTAAATCAAACAAATTAAATAATTTGAGGTCATCTGGTTAAACCTCCCGGCAGTTAGAGTAACACTGCACAAAAGCGTGACATGTCGTTTGTTTACCCAAAACTACCTTAAATAATAAAATAATATTTTAATTTAACCAACTCTTATTTGGACACATGTAGTTTTTAGTGTGATTTCTTGAAATATTAAATCCATACACGTTTGGTGCTCAGTGCATCAAGCCAAAAAAAAATTATCGAGAAATACCAAATTTAGAACAAACCATTTAAAAATTTATTATAGAAAAAGAACAACTACTTGCTTTTTGTGTCGCAAAAGGTAGGTAATACTTCTTACTAAATCTGATCTTTTTTGCACATTATATTCATTATCTAGTGTTATCATCAATGTTTCATCAAGAGGTTTAAATAGTTTTAACATTGTATTGTGCCCCAAAGTTTTTTTTTAAATGGGCTGCAAAGGTTCTAAACTTTGCCCAATTTGCATATTAATATTTGTTTCAAAACTTTATTTTTTATAATGTTTCTATTATTTGCCTTTTTAAAGACGAATTCAACGTCACAAAGGATTATGAGGAATTTTTGCCACCACTAATTTGTTGTAACACTTATCACACTTTGCTTAACCTTAAAAATTAGTATATTCTATATTTTAATAATAGACATCTTACCGTTAAATTGCTCTGCTTGCCGTAAGTTGTGGCACCTGTACCCTGTGTTTAAACCCTTTCTTATGTATTTCTTTTGCTTTTATATCATAATCGCTGAACCAAGTTGTTGCTAAAGTCGATATAATGACTTATAAATATGACAAACTTCCTGTAATGTAAAAAGACAGTGGTTATTTAATTTGAGGGTACAGGAGAAAATTTTATTATGTTAAGAAAAAACAATTTCTAATTTCATTTTCAGATATTGATCCTTGAATATGATAATTAGAATAAACTCATTTACACTATCTTACCCTTCTTTTATCATTAGATTTCTGTTAAGTACATGACACTATCATACAATGTTTGAAATTTATTTTAAAAAATGTCTTGTCAATTATTTTATCAAGATTTTTGGCAAAAATACAAAACTCTTAAAAATATCAACCATTTAAATAGAAGGCTGTGAAGTGGCGCCATCAGTTCTTTTCATGTTAAATCAGATAATATAAAATCCAATATTACACAATAATTTTAAATATTTTATAATGGTTTAATGATGGTTACAAAGAGTTATAAAAGTCCGGACCTGACCCATGATTCATTGTGCAAACTCCGCGGGGCCGATTCCCGCACGGACTTGCCACGTTATTCCCCGGTACGGGATAATTTTTTTATTTAATATCTCCTGACCCATGCCGTTCTTGTCTGGGATTTTCTTTAAAAATAAAAATTCAAAATATTTTTTTTAGGATGACAACAGTATCTTAGTTTTGCTAAAAATTGACTTAGCCCGTTTTCCCCTGTATCCTTCAATTTATTTCTTAAAGCACTTTAGCAAAATGTTTTACAAAGTGGACCACTGGATCTAGTAAAGGCGCCGCGTCGCAACAAAATATAATAATTATTATGAACCGAAAAAAGGCAGAAATCGCTTTACGCATTTGTCTGCAAAATAAAAAGCCTTATAGAGCTTTTTATTTTATAAAATATGCAAATTGGATTTTAAGGTAAATATAGCTTTAAAGGGACAGAATACTAAACACTTTATTTTACTTCGTTTAAAATAGTTAATGAATCAGTTTGTGATTATTCATTGTTTTTTGACATGACAGTAATAAAAAAGTCCGAAAATAATGATTGAAAAATAATGGTACATCAAAGAAAACTACTAGGAATCATTTTGATACCTACTTATTTATAAATGGGATGCCCTAGTTTGTATGTTTCTTATATATTAAAAGGACACAGAGCAACAGCAGATTTCTTAGGTCGAAATAATGGAATTTACGTAAACTTGCCCTATTTCAAAGTAATAATAACTAAGATACAGGGTGTCAAACTATTAATTTCTTATATTGCTAGTAGAGGGCACCAGCACGTGTTTGAGATGGCATAACTTTTTTTAAGCTTAGTATATTGACATGTTGATTAAAAAATAAGTTACTTTTATTCCCTTTGCATGTAAAATGTAAAAGTATTTAAGTCTCTAGGAGCAATTATTGTTTTCGAGATAAACGACTTTAAAGGACTCCGCAATTTTTTTATGGAAACTTGGTTCCGGCCAATTGTTTTCAAACTTTGCATAGTGATAGCTCTCAACACGCTAATCAAAAGTCTTTACGGGCACAAAACCCGAAAACTCCCCCAACCCTCCCGAAATCACCATCAAAGTCACTGGGATTTGGGGAACTTTAAGGGTGATTTTGGAGGAGCTAGGGGGATTTTCAGGTTTTGTGCCCGTGAAGACTTTTGATTAGCGTATTAAGAACTATTACTTTGCAAAGTTTGAAAAGAATTGGTCAAAACCCAATTTCCATAAGAAAATTGCGGATTCCTTTGGAGTGCGTTTATCTCGAAAACAGTTACTCCTAGAGACTCAAATGAGGTATATATTTTGGAGGTAGAGTTAATTATAGTATTTTTTTTACTAACAATAAGGCAATATACTAAGTTTAAAAAAGTTATGCCATCTAAAACAAGTGGGGTAGGTCGTAGCTGGCGCCCTCTACTAGCAACATCAAAGGCATAGACGAATTTGAATTGCTCGCCTTAAATAACCCCCAGATCTCTATTTTTGTACCGCTATGTCATTTAGTTAGGAACTTATTACGAAAAAACGAGAACAAAATTAAAAGTTTGACACTCTGTATCATAGTTATTATTAATTTTAGGATGAGGCAAGTTTACGTAAATTGCATTTTTTTACCTAATTAATCTGGGATACCTGTATATGTATATATATATATATATATATATATATATATATATATATATATATATATATATATATATATATATATATATATATATATATATATATATATATATATATATATATATAAATATATATATATATATATATATATATATATATATATATATATTATATATAAATAAAAAAAAAAAAAGGAGTACCTAACTAGGACAATAGAGCAACTGGAGATATTAGACATGAAAATAGACTGATTAGGTTCTATAAGTTTTTTTGAAATGTTACTCATTAAAGAGATACAGGGTGTTTAAAGTAAATATTTATTTTTAAAAATAAACCACAATCTAAAAACGGTTGAACGTGTTTAATTAAAAATTGGCATATTTATATTTTTGAGCTTAAGAAAAATAAATCTTTAAATATTTTTACGATATTCTCTAGAAGGCGTTAATTACACATATTGAGTTTAATAAAACTGTCTTTTTTTCTTACCTGTTATATTAGGTACTTTTCGACAAAATTTTCTTAAATATATCTCTAGCCGTTTTCGAGATATTTGAACTTAAATGTTTTATTGTGTGCTATGTTCCTGCCAATAGAAATCAATAGGTCCAAAGTTGGTCATGAATTTCTAAATAAATGCCAACAATCGAATACGACTGTTTCCTAGCAACAAAATTATTTATGTCAACCATATTTTAAAATTTTATCAAAACGTACCTGATGTTACAGGTAAAAAAAAGATAGAATCATTAATCTCAGTGTGTTTAATTAGAGCCCTATAAGAAAAATTTAAAGAAATATTTATTTTTCTTAAGCTCAAAAACCTAAATATGCCAATTATCAATTTAATACGTTTAACCGTTTTCAAATTGTGATCTATTTTTGAAAATAAATATTTACTCTGATCACCCTGTATTTCTTTAATAAGAAAAATTTCAAAAAAACTTATAGAACGTATTCGGTCTATTTTGATGCCTTGTACCTCCAGTTGCTCTATTGTCCATTAGTTATGGAACACTCTGTATGTTAAATTTAGCAATGGACTTAGCAATTGTTAAAAGTTAACAACGGTTTAGAATGTTTAACAAAATGTCGGATTTTGACAGGTTGCCTACTAAAATCATTGAATAACACTGACAATGACATTTTGTTAAACATTCTAAACCGTTGTTAACTTTAAACAATTGCTAAGTCCATTGCTAAATTTAACAACGCGATCATCACTCGGCCGTAGAGTGAAAATAACAAATATTTTGTCGGACTGACACTGGACCGAGAACAGAGGGCACGGACTATAGTGTGGAGCGAAACTTTAATGTCTGATCATTATAATTTTATTTATTTAAAAGTATAATTTGTAATAAATCATTTAGTATGTTTAAAATTTCTTTTTTTTTTGGAAATGATTGCGGAAAGTTAAAATTGGTTTTTGAAAATTTTTTGACTATAGTCGATTTTTTCAAAAAAAACCTTAACGAAAACTGTTTTTGCATATTTATTTAATATTTCACCAATTTATAATAAAGATGTCCACACACTGTAAAAGCAGCACTTAGAGCACTTTTAATTAGTAAATAGTTCTTGTATTGTTAGTTTACGATTTATTAGGTGCACGTTTACTTTGATACTAAGAAGGGTTTGCCTTTATCCCTTTCATAAGACTGATTGTAGCAATTAACCGGACTCAAAGGTATGTATCCAGTTAACCACCCCGCTTCTGATGTTCTTGTGCGTTTCGCTAATTAAGCAAACAAAAAGGGACACAATCAAGGAGAGTGGCTTTATATGTTTCGGTCAATTTGGTTTAAACTAATAAACGGACAATTAAGTTCAGTAGAATTTGGACTTAGCCGTAAAGCTGTATAGAACTTTTTTAAAGGTAATTTTTTTGAAGTTTAACTTCACCATAGATTACCCAAGTTTTTAATTATTAAAATGTAATTAGCAACATGCTTTGTTTAAAAAAAAATTATATTGTACAGTAAACCGCACTTAAAGATACTTGGTTTTAGTCCGGAAAATGAACTTACACAGTATTGAGTTCGGACTAGTCCGGTACAATATTTCCATTGACAAAAAGGATAAAAAGTCTTTCTTATACCGATTTGCCGACTTTTTTGGTACTAGCTGCCCTGTAGTCTCATTAGATTTTTGCAAAATATTATCAGGAATCAGATTTCCATCATCTTCCTCCGTTTCCTCAATTTTACCAAAAACTATTGTAAAATAAAACTCATTTTTAACTGACTTTACTTCTCACCTTGACATAAATAAAAACAGGACAGTTGCGTTTTCTGGATATATCAACGCAATCTTTTCGTCAAGTTTATATTTTATGTCAGTATTGACAATGTTTCCACCGGTAAACAAAAATCTTAATATCCTTTCAAAAGCAGACAATTAATTATTTTGTAGATATACTAAGAAGGTAACAAGTACGTCATTATTTGAAAATTTGAACAATACAGTATGAAATAAAATATTGTACATTATTTGTCCGAAAACCCTTTCCATTTAAAACTTCTAGATTCTGCTCCTTCGTCTCGTTAGTTAACATCTCACTCATACTGTAAAAGTTCATTTTTTTGACCTTACAAAGTAAATATTTATTATTTTGTACTTTTAAATATCTAAAATAACAAAAAAATTTGGATGGGTTAAAAATTGTTAGTGTTAAAATTTGATATTTTTTAAGACATTAAGGCTAATATTTCCACTTTATCAAAAATATATATACTCCTAGATTAATTACCCCGGTAAAGCCCCATTTAACTCCTTAACGGCCTGGGTTCGAAGTATCGATATCAGACGGCGTTGGTGTAGAATTTCGTACTTAGACACATGGACGCTGCAAGCGCTAAAACCGCTATTCCGAAGCTTAGGAATCTACTTACTTTGAACAAAGATTACGTTTACGTACTGCTTAGTACTAAAAATGATAAATGATAAAACAGGAACGTTTCATCAAAGTGCCATGCATAATTTTGGCAAACCCTTCCATATACCGCCAGAGGCAGCCTTGTTTTCGGTAGAGAAAGACGTTGTCCGCACAACATAAATAAATACTAATATGCTATTTATTTATTCTTGTAAAGAGGTGTGTTAAAAAAACTATTAAATTAGACATTTTAAATAATACAGTAAACTATTGCTATTATTATAAATAAATAAATATATATATATATATATATATATATATATATAAAAATATATAATATATATATATATATATATATATATATATATATATATATATATATATATATATATATATATATATATATATATATATATATATATATATATATATATATATATAACAAGGTATAATTTTTTTGGGTATCGGCCCAGGAGAGGCAATTGTGAAACACTTCTTGTTAACAAGCTGAAAAATTTATTTTCTTCCTCAGGTCTTTGGAAAGAAAACATACAAAAAAAAAAGGCAAATCTTTCTCAATTTTAGGTATACTTACAACTAAATGCATTATTTGCATTAAAATTGAGAAAGATTTGTTTTTTTGATTGCATGTTTTTCCATATTGAGCCCTGAGGAAGAAAATAAATATTTTAAAAGCTCGAAACAAAGAAGTGTTCACTTAATTAGCCCTTCTCCTGAACCGTACCGAAGTACCTTTTGTTGTTATATATATATATATATATATATTTTAAAATATATATATATATATATATATATATATATATATATATATATATATATATATATATATATATATATATATATATATATATATATATATATATAAAACAGTAAAGCGCAGAGTATTGCGAACATAGGACGATCCTAGACGATTTTGGATGTACCTAAAAACGCCGCACGCATTGCTTATCGATCAATAATTTGCCAGCGAACAATTCAATACGTTTATTTCTGAAATAGTTCTTAGTATCGAACGCTCGACAGCAATAGTTGTACTGTGAATTATTAATTAATTTATTTCTAACCAGGCCGACTCCCACGATTTCCACTATTTACCGAGTCATTAAAAACTTTCTGACATTTGGTTGTTTGCTAAAAAAACATAAACATGATAGTGCCTCAGAAAAAAAAACAAAAGGAAATGAAAGAAATTTTGGTAGTGGCAAGTGTTATTAAAAATCCTACAGTTTCCATTAATACAATTGCCCAACGGGTTTTTTTTGAGCAGAAGATCAGTGGAAAGAGTGCTGAAAAAAATTGATACCGATTCTACAAAGTAAGAAAAACCAATGAAATTTTCCTTGATGATCATTTTAGACGAAGGCAATTTTTTGAAACTGTAATGGAAATGAAAAATAACAATGAAAATTTTATAACAAACATTGTTTTTACTGTTGGATCGACATTTTCACTTCATGGTCTCACCCAACGATTTTTTTCTCTGAGGTCACGTAAAATCATAAATTTATGATTTCCAGGAGAATAGGGCTAATAATCTACAAGAATTGCAATTACAAATTGGGAATTTAGGATTATTACCCTTAACATTCTAGCAAATGTCAGAAGGCGTTTTTTTGACAATCTTGGTTATTGTTTGCCTCAAGAAGGTGGTTTATTTGATCATCTTTGATAACTTGAAAAAGAGTTTTTTTTTTTATTCTATGAATGCACATTAAATTTTTTCTTAAAATATCTTCTACGTTCCATTATTTATTTGAGAAAATTATTTTTTTTATTAGGAAAAAAGTTTTTTTAAATAAACGTTGCGGGCTCGGAAAAAAATTTTAAATTTAACTGATAAGAAAAAAGATCGAAGTCGGTTGACGCTAGCTAGCTCCTGCTACTTGCCTATAAACACTGCATCCTCTTACTGAAAATAAAAACGTAGTAAACAACTAAAGTGGACAGATAATTCTTCCGAATTTATCACCGTACTCCCAGTCTAACCAAAAATCCACTTTGAGAAAACGAGACGGAAGTTGAGATGCCCACAAAATTATTATTTGGTATTTAGAATGGGTACACCCAAAATTGTCCAGGAGCCTCCTATGTTCCAGTACGGTGCCTTTACTTTTATATATATATATATATATATATATATATATATATATATATATATATATATATATATATATATATTCTTAACAAGTGTTTTTTCTCGAACCATTCATAATATATTCTTTTATATTTTCTTGGGCTTAGTGGTTCTTGTTTTTTTTTTAAATTACGAAAAAAAAGGGGTTTTCATTTCCTTTTTAATTTATTCACAAACGTTTCGGCTTGTTTGGCCTTTCTCAATGTCTACAACAAATATATTTTATTCTTAACAAGTACAATTTTAAACACAATTTTTAAAATATGATGTGGAGGATTTTTTAACAATTTAAAATTTATCATCATTATATGCTATCAAAACAACCTAGACTTCTTCTGACTTACCCATAGGAAGATAATCCATTTAAAATATAAGCATGAATAAATTAAAAAGGAAATGAAAACCCCTTTTTTTCGTAATTTAAAAAAAAAACAGAACATTAAGCCAAGAAAATATAAAAGTATATATATATATATATATATATATATATATATATATATATATATATATATATATATATATATATATATATATATATATATATATATATATATATATATATATATATATATATATATATATATATATATATATATATATATATAAAATTGTCATTTTTAATGCAGCAAATATGGAAGTTGGTATTTAGGCTTCTGATAAGCCACAAAATGGTAAACGTTAGCTAAGAAAGGATGTTAGGAAACTTAAAGATGTTAAAACAAATAATTTTTAATCGTAATTAAGAGCCCTTATACCAAAATATCCCGAATCATCCGTGAAGTACAGCTTTTATCGAAAGATATTCAAGGAACGTTTTAGCTTGTCTTTCGGTAGACCACAGGTCCATACCTGCTGCACCTGTGAGGTACTTTCCAACAAAATTAAAACTAAAGCCCTAAACGACGGAAGCAAACGTGTAGCGGGGAGAAAATTGTCCAACAAAGAAAAGCCCAAAAATTTTATAGCAAAATGAAAACTATTCAACAGTTGTGCCAAACAGATGCCACGGTAGGAGCAATTTGCGTTGACTACATGCAAAATCTAGCCCTCCCTGTTATACCAGTTCAAGATACATTTTACCTGCATCAACTAGGTCAATGTTTTTAATATCCACGACCTTAACACTGGAAAAACAATGTTTTATGTGTACCATGAAGGTATGGGCAAAAAAGGACCAAATGAGGTTTGTTCTTTTATTATGGATTTTATAAATAGTGAAATTCCCCAAACATTGAACATTTCCATATTTTTTCTGACGGATGCGGTGGTCAGAATAAAAATTATTCAGTTAAGAATGTGCTTAGGCCTTACAGACCTCGGACGATTTCAAAGTGTGAACCAGTATTTTCCCATAAGAGGACATTCCTACATGCCATGTGACAGGGATTTTGCCATGGTGAAGAAGAAAATTAATAAAAATGATAGGGTTTTCCTACTAAAAGATTATGTTTCATTGGTTGTCGGTTCAAGCACTAAAAAGAATTTTTCGGTGCACCTCATGGATAAGGAGAATACATTGGTCAAAAACTATAAAAGCTGGTGGCCCGTTTACTACAAAAAAAATTCTTTGTCTACGGCATCTTATGGAAGGGGTGTTAAAAAAGAAGATAAAGTTTCTTTTCTGATTTCTAATTTTATGCACTTCAGCTACAGCAAGGACGAAAAAGGCGTCGTGATTGCCTGCGACGTTATTGATGGACTTGTAGAGCATGAATTTAGGTTAGGAACATCTACCATTGTCAGATCTTTTCCAGCAGTCGTTGCATACCCTAATACAAAAATCCCAATAAGTGCGAAGAAGATGTTGAATATCAAAAAGTTTGAGAGGTTTATAGCAGGAAAAGGAGAAGAAATTGAAAACTTTTATCGGCAAATATTTGAATGGCCAACTGTTGGTGGTGACGATGATAATGTTAACGAAGATTGACAAGGTTTTATTATTATTTTGTATTGTATTTGATATTATTTTGACCAAATAAACTCGTTTAAAGAAAAAGTTGTATGTTTATTCTAGAAACCCCACATGTCCACGGCCATTTTATTTTTTTTCTCAAAAGACCAGAAGATTTTAGTTGTCATTTTTGCTAAAAACTTAACAGCAAGTACCCATACTTTATATTCGGATACTTGCTTTTTTAGATTTTTAAGTTGTTTTTAATTAAAACAGTTTTTTTAGTTTTTCTCAAAATCTTGATTTTTGGACATGTGGGGTTTCTCAAATAAGTGATTCATTTGATGATAAATAACTCATGCATTTTTTTGATGTCCAATTTTTCACTAAGATAGTGATAGTCACGACTGCCATAATGTGATTTTTTTACGGGAAATGAACGAATATGTTCCTCTACTTGTCTGACCACAACTCCAGGTTTTGCATTTCCTGGGATACTTTTACCTCGTCTATCGTTAGGTGATTTTTCCAATGATAATAAGTTAGCCAAGCTCGAACACGGTCTACTGTGATGCCATGGATACTAACAAAACTGGTTTTGCAGACACTAAACTTTCCTGAACTAGAAGATACACAGTATTTATATGATTTGCTTTTTGGTTTTGCATTATTAGTAAATACTCTAGGTCGTTTTCTTGAAATTTCTGGAACATCAATTAAAGTCTGCAAATATGCATCTTGTTCATTTTTTGTTTCTAGAGCATAAAATTTATCAAAAATCTCTTGCCGATCACCTTCAGAATTTTAAGAAACAGCGTGATCTACACCTAAAAGCGAAAAACATACTGAAGTGATACTTAGATCGACAAAAATAAATTATTTATTTTACCGCATGGTTCACCTATTATCCGCTCATTTACTTTAATGCCTCTGTAATTCAGATATTCGTTGCCCTTCACTCGCGCACTTTTAATTACTTCATTTTTATAAATAACTTGTTTAAGTCCCTTTTTGCGTTTTTTAGGAATAACTTCCACAGAAATATCCTCCTCGGATGACGACATTGTAAAAACTAAATATAAATAAACGCAACACGCAAGGCAAATTCGAGGAACACCACATGTCCGGGACTTGTGGGGTTTCTCAAATAAATACATATTTCAAACTAGCGCCGAAACCGTTGTATGTGCTGGACATGTGTGATTTCTCTGTAAAATATGCGTCTATTATAGAAGACACTGATAAACTAAAAAAGTCGAAATGTCAAATTTATGGACATGTGGGGTTTCTCAAATAAACGATTCAATTTATATACTTTTAAGTCCATAAATGACATAGTTCGATGCAAACGTCACCCCTTATATTCCCCTTTAGAGGGAAATTTTCCTAAATCTTTGATCAGAAGCCTAAATACACCCATTTTCGATTAAAAATGACAATTTTATATATATATATATATATATATATATATATATATATATATATATATATATATATATATATATATATATATATATATATATATATATATATATATATATATATATATATATATATATATATATATATATATATATCTATATATATATATATATATATATATATATATATATATATATATATATATATATATAAAATTGTCATTTTTAATGCAGCAAATATGGAAGTTGGTATTTAGGCTTCTGATAAGCCACAAAATGGTAAACGTTAGCTAAGAAAGGATGTTAGGAAACTTCCCCTCTAAAGGGGTAATATAAGGGGTGAACGTTTGCATCGAACTATGTCATTTATGGACTTAAAAGTATATAAATTTTATTGGTATAAGGGCTCTTAATTACGATTAAAAATTATTTGTTTTAACATCTTTAAAATAAAATCCCTTTGGTTGTTAAAAAAGGGATAATAGTTTGAAAAGAAAAAATGGCAATTATAAAGTTGTAATAACGGAAGTTGGTAACTAGATTTTTAATTCCCCCGCAAAATAAAAGACGCTAACTAGGAGAAAATTTGTCAAAAGCTCCTCCCCAAAAAGAGCATAGGAGGTGAGATTTCGTATCGGACTCCGCCATTTCTGGACTTGGGAAGTCTAAATATTGGTAGGTAGGCTATTACGATTAAAATAATCTGTTTTAATATTTTTGGAATTACAACCTTTGGGGAGGGTGAAGGGTTAAAATGGGAATAATAGTTTGCATAAAAATATGGTATCTTCGTCACAAAGGGCTGAACTCACGTATTCACAAGACCTGATTGACAGAGGCAAACGGGGCTAAGTTCCCCTTGGGCGGTAGGGTCAAAATGAGAATGATATGTATCAAAAAATTGTCATCTCTGAAGTTGTAAATATAGCAGATAGTAATTAGGCTTCTGATTACCCAGAAAAATGGTAGACGTTAGCTTAGAAAGGATTTTGCAAAACTTCTTGCCCTAAAGGGGTACAATGAGGGGTAAACGTTTCTATAAAACTTCGTCATAAAAGTATAAAAATTGGTATATAGACTATTGATTACGACTAAAATGATCTGTTTTAACATTTTTGGTATTATAACCCTTGGGGGTTAAAATGGGGATAAAAATTTGTATATACAAATTGTCATTTTTAAAGTTGTAAATAGGCAAGTTGATAATTAGGCTTCTAATTACCCCGAAAAATAGGAGATGTTAGTTAAGAAAGGATTTTAGGAAACTATTTCTTTTAACGGGTAGCATGCACGGAAAAAAGAATATACTAAATTTAAGCATAATAATATTAGTTTACGGTTATCTTAGCTTTGTATATCCCCAAGACTATATCGTTTTAATTTGAGAATTTAAAATCTTCATTTAAATTTATTTAAATTAAATATACACATCGTTATTTGTAACATATGAAAGATTTATTTTTATGCATGCAATTGAATCAAATTGTTACTATAAAGATTTAGAATGAAGATATCAGTAGCTCAGCATAATGAAAGTTTCTTTAGAAATAAATATATGATTTTGTTATATTGAAGATTCTACCGAATCTGAAAAGTTAATTCGGAAATGTTAGTATGTTTAAAATAAAATATCATTTTTAAATCTGAGCCTACAATTGTATTTCTAAGAATATGATATACTCAAATTAAATATTTAAATTTTGGTTTTATTATA
>JAHBCN010006914.1:0-46249 GCA_019359885.1 Listronotus oregonensis
ATATATTTCGGAAATTTTTCCCAAACATATATTTCTGGAAATTTTCCATCACTAGCTGAGACCTACTAACCAATTGTATAATTTATTAATTCTGGAAGGGTACATTTTATACAATATGTTTAATATCAAGACATTCGACCAACTTATTTTATAATTTTTGTTAGCTTTTTTCATGGTGTTTTATTAATATATTTTTTTTTAGTTTTGAGCATATAGGAAGTAATGACGCAATTTGGTAACTATCCATAAGGGAAACGTAAAAATATGCTTTTTAAACAAATAAAATAATTTGGGTTAACACGCTGAGACTTTTTATATGAAAATATTTTTATTTGCTTTTTATATTAGGGAAATTTTACAAAACTTTTCCACGATAGTTCTTAAATTTGCTAACATAGGTAACATTATTTCACCCTATAGGTATAGTCCAATCATAATAGATTTTTTTGTAATTAATGTTAACAGATGTCTGACTCCGCCATGACTTCCGGAATAACCTGTAGATTACTAAAATCAAAAATCCAACCAATTTTTTTCAGGTAATTTTTTTAAACAATAATTATTTAAAAAAGGGCCTTTTTTTCGTTTTCTTTTTAAAAACAAAAAGTACTGGCTATATTACTTTACTTATAAAATACCGTTTGTAGAGAATTTAAAAACCTACAAAATGGTTTTTGAAAAAGCCCGATCCGACCATTTTTCACCAAGAAAAGACGAAAAAACGCTTAAAACAGAACTTTTTTTAAAAAATTCGTCCCTTTGTTAATTTTCAATATTAAGGCTTGATTTTTTGGGAATTGATAACCAATAGCATATACTTTGAGCTGCCAAAAGATAAAAATTGTCGTAACAATAGTTTTTATTCAATCGCACTACAAACAAATTTGGCCCTTACCTTGGAAGTGTCGTAAATATTAGGCAAATGGTCCAACTTAAATTTTTAAAACGGCTTTTTAAAGTTGAGATTAAAAGCTACAAATTGTATATCTTACATTTTCATATAAGTTTGGAGAACATTGTTAAAAATGCTTGTAATGTTATAATGCTCAGTACGTCTCGGTCGCAAATTTTCGCTCGACGCGCTATTATGAAAATGTAAAATATACAATTTGTAGCTTTTAATCTTAACTTTAAAAAGCCGTTTAAAAAATTCAAATCAGACCATTTGCTTAATATTCACCGCACTTCCAAGATAAGGGCCTAATTTGTTTATAGGAATTGAATAAAAACTATTAATGCGACAATTTTCATCTTTCGGTAGCTCAAAACATATGTTATATTTCCCAGAAAATCAGCCCTTAATATTAAAAATTAACGGAGATACGAATGTTTGAAAAGAGGTCAGTTTTAAGCGTTTTCAACTTTCTTGGTGAAAATGATCGGATCGGATTTTCAAAAACCATTGTATTGACTCTCACAACGGTCTGATAAGTGATATAGCTAGCACTTTTTGTTTTATTAAAAAAAGGGAAACAAATTTTTTTTTAATAATTATTGTTTAAAAAAATTACCTGAAAAAAAATCGGTTCGTTTTTTGATTTTAGTAATCTACAGGCTATTCCGGAAGTCATGGGGCAATCAGATATCTGTTAACTTAATTACAAAAAATGACCTTTTTTGCTATAATGATTGGACTAGTACCTGTAATCCCCATTTCATATTTATTTTATTATGCACCATAAGAGAAAAGTGCTAATTTAATTATTGACAAAAGAAAGGTACTTTTATAGTCGCCACTGACCATTGGCTACCTTAGCATCCGGTACACGTGCTTACTTGATCATTCATATCTTTGCTTCTTGTTTTTCTTTTACCTGGCCTACACCTCTAATCTACTTGAAAGAGGAATGTTAAATGTCTACATCGGTACTGGAAGCAAATGAACCGTTCGGGCTTCACGAAGAAAAACGAGTTAACTCAACAACTAGCGGTCTATGGTTTTAATCGGCCAGTACCATAACTCGGTTCATGCGCGAAAAACAAGAAAATACCACTGCCAGCTTAATTCATTCGTTTTAATTACAAGTTTATGACATTATTTATTGTAAACAGTTGGTTTTACTAATTAAAGTGATTAACCTTTCACATACTGATTTATAATGACAAAAGATTTCGTCTAGTGTACAAAGAAAATTCTAACATTCAAATAATGTTTATGTGATAAATAGGGTGTACGTATGGTATATGGTTTAATTTTCAACAATATAAAAACATTTTTTGGTGCAAATTATAACCAAGGGATGCATACAATAGTAATTGGTAAGGATTATATTTTTTTGTTGCATAAATAGGCCATAAGTCATAATCGAACACCAGTATCAAAAAATTCTAATAAATGTTTAAATATTGAATGTTGGGTATTATCAATATTTAATTTATTCAATAGGTCGTTATTACTGGTTTTTGAACTTTAGTCATATAAGTGATTAATATTAAAATATGTTATTTAAATATTTAAAATATTTATTAAACATCAAGAACGCCTTAGGCTTACATCCAATATTTGAATATCTTCGTATTTGAAATTTTAAAATAAACGGGAAATAGTATACTCCTACGCATTACAAATAATCACTGTTTCACTGTTGTGATAAAAAAATAAAAAATAATTTTCAATTGCAATTTTTCTCATATATATTATTCAATTCATTAATATTAGAAACATTTCAAATAAATATAGCTAAAGTCTTCGACCCTCGCTTCGACCTAATGCAAAAAATTGTTTAAAGAAAAAATAATTAAAACGATTAATAGTCCACAGTACAGGGTCTTTGACTATATTTACTTGGCTTCTGGAGCCTTTATTTTTAAAGACAAAAAAATGTTTTATATAAAAGTTGTAAGTTTTTTTCCATATTATCTTTTGATATTATCAGTAAAAAAATATCGCAATAAAAAAAATGGAAAAATATAGGCAACTTCAACTTTTTTAAATGGACCATCCTGTATATTATGCGCTACAATAAAAGATATTTTTTTTCTGATTTCAAATGTTATCAAACATTAATGATATTTGGATAAACCATTTTTGAGATATTTAAACCTAAAATATAAATAAATTTTAAAAAATCATATTAGTATCAAGAAAGCTATGAAAACAATAAAATTGTTTTTATAAATTTGAGGTATTGATATTGTAAAAACTTGAAATTTATCATTTTAATTATTAAAAGTAGTTTGTATTGCTTTTTTGTCGATGGGCTATTCAGAAGACCAAAAAATCTATATTATGCGTCTTTTTTATGGTAACAATAATAATGTGACGACATTGCAAAGGAAATATTACTTATTATATCCCTAACAACGGGTACCATCTATAGATACTATTAAATACATAGTAAGTTTATTGAACGAAAAAGCTTTTAAATGAAGAAAAGGACTACAGCACGACATAAAAACAAGGTTTTGGATATCCTTGTTTTTTCAGGATAATTATTATACTTTTTCTATTGGACGTGCACTAAATACTTTTAATAATTTTAGAAAATCCTGAAATATCAATCTCGGATGCGGCATCTGAACTTAATAAAACAGATTATAAAATTTATTTAACCTTAAAATTTTACAAATTTTATCCTTATAAATTAATGTCCGTTCAGAATCTTCCTGATCAAAACATGCAGGACCGACCTAGGTATGCATTGGAAATAGCTAGGTTTATGCAGCAGGATCCAAAGTTTTTAAATAAAATTCTATTCACCGACAAGTCCTCCTTCACTTTAGCAGAAATGTTTAATCACAAAAATAAAAATTATGGGTCCAGAGAAAATCCTCACCAAATTCAGCAACATAACAATTCTATTGTTTTCATGGCTTTCTTGATACTAATATGAAACTTTTTTGTAATTTATTAATAATTTAACCTAAAATATCTCAAAAGTGGTTCATCCAAATATTATCAATGTATATATATATATATATTTGAAATAAAAAAAAAGATCTTTCGTTGTAGCGCATAATATACAGGGTGTTTCATTTAAAAAAGTCGATGTTGCCTATATTTTTCCATTTTTTTATTGCGATATTTTTTTACTGATAGTTTCAAAAGATAATATGGAAAAAATCCTACAATCTTTATATAAAACATTTTTTTTGTCTTTAAAAATAAAGGCCCCAGAAGCCACGTAAATATAATCAAAGACCTTGTACATAACGTATTTTATCAACTGATTAATACACCGTGTTCAATATTAAGGCTGCGCTATTGCTGACTTTTTTATTATAAATGACACAAGTTAGGTTAAATTAGCGAAGTTGTATATATTTTTACACTGATCACAATGACGATAATGAAAAAACAAATGAACATCAGATTTACGAGTTATTCACAAAAATATACTTTTTTTAAATGCAACACTTTGTATTTGTTACATCCATTTTATAGAGAATGTAATTTTCTATTCAATAAGTAATTTACATTTTTTCCTGAAATAAGAAGTAGCAGAGTTATAATGTATTTTTTCATAATTGGACGCAGGTAGCCATGGAATTCTTAAAATCGCATTCTTTATTCAAATTATCGTAGTATGCTATGACAGAAATAAAAGGAACAAAAGATAACATGTCTATCCGTCGTGATGCTTTAGTGCCAACAAGTAAAGCATAGGGCAACAGTTTATTTATGCTGCTGTTGTTGTTTAAAATGTTTACTCATTTAGAGAAGTGTAAAGGCTAGTCCAGACCTACATACATTTGCCCGCACACAAATGGTTAAAAACAGTTGCCCGCAAACAAAACATTTGATCATTTGTATAGGTGTTTTGTTTCGATAAATATTTATTAAAAACTAGGTTACAATTGAGTCCAGACCAAAGAAAAATACATGTCGCTGAGCAGTGAGGCAGTGGCGGTCATTTGTTTTGGATACATATATAACTACAACTAACCAAAACCACGAAATGACAAACGCCACTGATAAAACAAATAAATAAACATTTGTCCCGAATGCGACCAGTCTTGCTTGTTGGCGAGTATAAAAACACGTGTTTGCCGTTCTGGCGGGAAACAAAAGACCCTTAAGGCTAGTCCAGACCTACATATATACATTTGCCGGCAAACAAATGTTTAAAAACAGTTGCCCACAAAGAAAACATGTTATTATCTCCATATTATCCATATTTGTATAGGTATTTTGTTTCGATAAATATTTATTAAAAACTAGGTTGCAATTGAGTCCAGACCAAAGAAAAAACATGTCGCTGAGCAGTGAGGCGGTGGCGCGCATTTGTACCGGATACATATATTTTATGTCAAAGAAAAGAAACAAAAACTTTGGTGGGTACGCGAACTCCTGCAAAACGGAATAGAACATTCTTAAAACTTACTAAAAGACCTAAAATTAAATTTTGAAGCTGGATTAAATTTTTTTGTTAAAATGACTCCAACTGATTTCGAGATATTAATTCAAAGAATTGGCCCAAATATTTGCACACAAGATACAAAGTACAAAACAGCCACCCCTGTTGCATTGCGGTTAGCAATAGCTCTTAGATATCTGGCAAGTGATGGTGATTTATATACTAGTTTGATGTACACATTTTAAATTTCAAAGTTGTCCATATCAGAAATAGTACCCGTTGTATCGAGCGTTGTATGCAATGCTATTACTACAAAAATAATAATAGTCTTTCGTAGCCAAACCAATTCACATGCTTGAGAGATGCTCCACTTCGCTCAGAGTCCAATAATTTTTTGTGCTCTCGGCGAATTTGATTTTTTGGTGCCTAAACCTTTTTTTCACTTTCTGATGCACTGATCTTATACTTTTTTTGCGCAGGCATTTTATAGACATCATCTTTTTTATTACGGTTTTTATATTTTACACACTGTACATCCCATTACCATGGTTGACTATGAAAGTCTTCAATGAAAAAAAGGATTTTTTTCCTTGGTTCCACATTTTAATAATCTATTTGTATACACACACTAAATGATAAACCAAAACCACGAAGTTACAAGCGCCACTGATAAAACAAATAAATAAACATTTGCCCCGAACGCTTATTTGCAAGTATAAAAACACGTGTTTCCCATTCTGGCGGGAAACAAAAAAACCTTAAACATTTGTTTCAATGTTTTTAAACAAATGTTTGCAAACACATTTTAAACAGCTTTTTTACAGTTTTCATACAAATGTTTCGATGTTGGCGGGCAAATTTATGATGTCAGTCTGGACTAGGCTTAATACGATAGAATGCTTCACAATTTGCCAAAAAAATTCGCATCAGGCTTTAGAGCGATAGAATTTTCAGAAAGAAATAAGCCTAACAGAAGATGTTTTTTAGTATTTTATCGAAATTTTGGATCAAACAAAGTGTTTTTGTCAAGCGTAAAAATAAGAAAACCTTTATAATTAATCAACAACTAGACATTAATGTTTTGGCATATTTTGAAGTTTATCGTAAAAATTCCACAAGAGACTATAAGCGAGATCTTGATCTATACTTAGGAACAATTCAGAAAATTAAAAAAAAAACATAAGTATGTACCCTACAAATACAGACCACACAAACTTTTTGCTGAGGCTATTTTTAGTAGTAGAGGCATGTTTAACTAAAAAAACCAACATTATTGGAGCAGTGAAAATCTTCTGCGCCACTATCCATCCAATCCACAAATGGTGCGGCCTCATTGGATCAAAAATTGTGGGACCCGTGATTTATGAAGGATTTTTAATAGGTTATCTGAATTTGTTAAGAAATGTGTTGGAGGATTTTTTGGATAATGTCAATATAGCCGATCGGTAGCAAACGTTTTTTCAACAGGGCTGTGCTCTTTCACACAACACCGGAAACGTTGATGACTTGTTGAACGAACGATTTTAACATCGTTGGTAGGCTACACGACGGCCAATACTGTAGCCGTTAACCCTTTTGATTTCTTTTTTTGGAGTTTGCTTAAAAACTAGGTTTACAAAATACAATATGAAGCTGTCAACCAACTTCAAACGTCATTCGTAGCATTAATGGCAATACAATTTCAAAGGCTACGAGAAGAGTTTTAAAATGTACCCAAAAGTGCATTGAGCAGGAAAGAGGTGTTTTTGAACATCTTATTTAATTTTTTTTTATTAAAATGCGCAATATTATTATCATAATGTTTTTTATTAATGTAACTTAGTTATGTGTTATTATTAAAAAAACTGAAACTGTGATGTTTATTATTTACCTAAGTTTTTAGAAGATTTGACAAATAATATTCCATTATAGCGGACTTTATTTAAATTTGGTGTCTGTCATAGCGTACTATGATAATTTGTACAAATGCGATTTTAGAACTCCATGGCTGCTCGCGTCCAGTTATAGAAAAATACATTTAAATTGAAATAACTCTGCCATTTTTTATTTTAGGAGAAAAATGTAAATAACTAATTGTATAGAAAATTACTCTATCAAATGGACGTAACAAATACAGGGTGTTGCATTTAAAAAAAAAGTTTATTTTTGTGAATAACTCGTAAATCGGATGTTCATCTGTTTTTTTATTATAGTCATTGTAATCAGCGTAAAAATGTACTCAACTTTGCTAATTTAAGCCAACTTGTATCTTTTAGAATGGAAAAGTTAGCAATAGTGCCGACTTAATTTTGAACACGGTGTATATACTTGAAACTTTGTGAGTAGCTTCCTTTTGGCAAGTCCGACAAAGCATTTCTCTACAACCTTTCTTAAGACAGCTGCTTTTTTAAGTGGGCGACACGTTGAATTCATGACTTATTATTTTGGGATTAATATATACCTGATTTGAATAGATTTCTAAGCTGATTTGGTGAGAAATTCGAAAAACACTGTCTCACAAAAATACGACCCACCAAACATGCCGAATTTACGAGGTTATATTTTTCAGTACATACATAGTCCATTGTTGTTCAATTGTTTAGAATTTATTTATGTAATCAAGCGGTCATAGTGTCCGACAAATCCATTGGTGCGTTTTTGTAGTCCGACAGCCTAAATATGACATTTTGGCGAGGTTATCTTTTGCGTTTAATCGAGTTGATACCCTATTTCATATTAATCTTTCTTTTTTCCAGATTATTTTGTTAATACCACAATGTGCCTTACACAAAGTTAAATTATTTTTATTTTGGAAATTCCTTTTTAGTCTAGAAAACTGCGAATAACTTTAATTTACTTAATTTGGTCACAAAATAAATAGCTACCGCAGTATTTTATTCTGTTTGATTTTGTCTTAGAACCTAGAAAAAAATAAAATTTTACTATCAGTTAAAATCTTTTTGTTACGTTAAAAATAATTTTATACTTGTTTTTAAGGTTTTTTTTATGACAACGACATGGTGCTTCTAAGGAAAAAGAACACTTTTACTATGACAAATTTGGTTTTTTACACTATAAAATTTTCAATAAAGTTAGTTCTTAAAACAAAAAAGAAATATTGACTTAAATGACGTATATCCATTTTCAGAGTAAAATAAAATACAAGTACTCTCAATGCAACCAGTAGCCTATAAAATTAAATAATAAAAGTGGACTCAAAAACTTATTATCGTGATTTTTTTGTTAAATTTTTGTCTAAATAAATAAAGTACTAGCTATTTTGCAGTTTTTTTTATTAACAAAACCCGAGACAAAACCTAAGAACTGATCATCTATTCTTATTTTTGCTGTTACTTACTTTAGGGGTTATTTAAAGGCAAATTAGGCATAAAATAACTATTTTATTGACTTTTCATTATGAGCGTATTAAAATAGTATTGTGCTCGCAGCCACCATCAATGGGGTCCACGTCAGCTGTGATACTACCATTTCCTTATGATTTCGCTATGACTATGCTTAATATTTACTTAAACAATTTTAATAACTTTGCCAATATTATTTTCAAGATAAAATTGCCTCCTAATCTGAAACTGATTAGTGATGGTTTATTTTTTATTATAGTTGTTTTTTAAGCTTTTATGTTTTTTTTTTAAATTTAGTATTTGCAAATTATTAATTTTTAAGCCACCTTCATATGTTTACATCTGATTTTTTTATATGCTACTTGATACTAGGGTTTTCATACGTCCGGATTTGCCCGGACATGTTCGTGTTTTCAAGATGTCCGGGGACGTGTGGCCGCATTTGTAATATATGTCCGGGAAAACATAATTTTTCATCCCACAAAAAGCGGTCAGTTTATTTTTAGCATAACTTGTCTATTGAAGTTTTTTCAGAACTGTTAAAATCATGCGAATTCTTTTTTACCGTTACTGCCCACAACGCAAATGTGGAGCGAATATTTTCGTTAATTGGAGCTCAGTAGACAAAATATTGAAATAGCCTAACACTAGCATCTATAAAAAGCATAATAATGTCCATATTTTATTTCGATATTACCTGTTTTGAGTGTTATGACTTTATATTATTACCAAAGAATCGTTTCGTCTTAAATGAAGGCTGGAAATCAGATAAATATAAAGTATTAAAATTTATATATTCTTTAAATTAATTATTGTATTACCATACATGCTATTTTTGTTTTTACCTAAGAACTTTTTGTTTTATGTTGCCATACCTAAGAATTTTATGTTTTATGTGACCATATAAGGCTAATACCTATGTCTTTAATTTAGGTTTATAATGCATTTTTCCATGTAATAGAACAATTATTTAAATATATTTTTTAAGGATTTTTATTTTAATTTAGCTTTTAGTGTTATAAATAAATTTATAACATATTTTCTGAATGGTCAGGATTTGTCCAGATTTTGGACTCATATGTCCTGAATTTGAAAGAGACGATATGGAAACCCTACTTGATACTAATTAAGATTTATATTTTCTAAAATTGCATAGTTCACTATCATTTAGTTTTTACTGAAGTAAGAACGAATATACAGCTTTTAACATACTGGGTGTTAAATTTAAAAATTCAGAGTTAAATAAACTACAGTTACTTATCAGAAAAGCCCACTTTTGCTATGACGAATCCCAATGCTTACAAATAAAATGGTGTTTATACTCGTTTTATATAAAACCCCATATTTAGTTTCTAAAATAAACTTTTTTATTGAAAATGACATAAATCTAATTTTGTCCAATAATCCAATGGGTATATAAACTTTATTATCATTTTATAAAAATTACAACCGCTTTGTCGTCGCGGTTACTTTTAAGGTTCGCGATATGGTTCTAATCAAATCTATCATTTAATAAGGGAAGGACTGCTGACCGATGAGTGGTAAAACGGTTATTCGCTTTTCGTTGTAAAAAAAGCTTCTAGTAGTTCTCTTGAACTCTTGTTGCCACCGTATGGAACGGGATCCGAAGCTAAGATGAACACAAGGCTTTAACTCAAGGTGTTAGCATACCGTGCTGATGAGTGAATGACATCCTGAGCCTTAAACAGGTGTCCCCAACGGTGCCTCTGAGATACAGGGCGACCTTTCAGAGTATCTAGCCTTACTGCGGTAATGCGGGGCTCTGCCGTGGTAGACTATTACTTCCCTAGCTCCAAACAGAAAGCGGACAGAACCGCTTTCATAGGAAAAAAGTGACAAGGGTGCCCTGACCGAAACGGATAAATCCGTTTTGAGAGGTGTCACTCAAGGTCACAAGCAGACAAAGGTGCGCCGACCGAAACGGGTGAATCCGTTTCATAAGGTGCCCCTGAACTCACCGGCGCCTGTTTCACGGGGAAGGGCTAATCCATCCCGAACAAACGGGTGCTTAGGAAGGGTTCCCTCAAACAGAAGGCGGACAGAACCGCCTTTATAGGAAAAAGGGTTCCCTGGCTTTAGACAGAAAGCGGATAGGACCGTTTTCATAGGATAAGGCGGAGATGCGGCCTCAGAAAGAACATTTGGTTCTTGTAACAAGGACCTGGTAGCTACCCATGTCACTAGACCAGGAGAGGAGGGCATGATGGATCTAATCGTCTGCTCGTCATACTCTTCAGGAGATAGGGACACCAGGACACATCAGAACACATTGTGCTCGTGTCCGGTAGCGACACGAGTAAGAGGAAATGTAAGAACTCTCTCCAAATCTGGTATCGGATTCATTAGAAGTCCGATCCTGTTGCATGAAATATAAAAAGGTGTGAGCCACAATAGACCGAGCGGTCGCGGTGGAGGGTGTAAAAAATCCACTCACTTTAAACCTACCTACCTACCTACCTACGTCAGAGCTTTTAATGAAACACCTAATTAAACATACTGTTTTTAATTTTACCTAAAAATCCTATATTTATATTACGTAGTAATTTTGTTGTCATTGTAAGTAAAGATCTCTAGCCGAAATAACGAAAAACCTCGAGACATATGAGAAAAAAGCTCAGTATCTCATCTCGACGGGACGAGACAGGAAGCTCTCGTCTCAACGGCATGACTCAAGAAAAAGTGACAATTTTTTAATTTTGCCACCACCTATTACACCCTTAGCTAACAGATATTTTATCACTATATATACCGGGTAAACCCATTTGTTCATAAGGGCAGGGGTGGCCCAGGTATTTCTTGAGTATTAACCATTAGGCATATAAATATTTTGGCTAATATTTTAGTGGCAGTGTTGAATAACCGTTTTTACTGTGCGTTTCGAAAAAGTTGTTTTACGAGAATATTTATAACTATGTCGCGTCGAAATCATTTGTCATTAGTTGCAAAACAGGTTGTAAAAAATGTGTATGAAACTTTAATCAGAAGAGGTCTAATTAAACAAGAAGCTTTTAAAAGGAACCTGTCTACTTACAAAAACTCCAATACCATCGATAAGGGATATTATTATTGTTTAAATTCATTAGTGAAGAATTGAACAAAAAAAAAAAAACGTAGTGATTTTTAATCTCACCGTATAGACAATAGTGATCAGGACCTAATAGGAAGGAAAATATATTGTCTTTATGAAAGCGGAGTTATTTCTACCTTGGATAAACTGAAAAAGAAGCTAGACGAAGACGAAACCAATACAAATATTTGCCGTGCCACCCTCCATAGAGTTGTTTGTAAAATGGCATTTAAATATCGCAAAATAAGACAAAAGACAAGTAGTAATGGAATCGCACAGATTACGCACTTGGAGATTTAATTACCTTCAAGAAATTAAATGATATAGGTTAGAAAACAGATACATAATTTACCCTGATGAAACATGATTCGATACACACGACACAGTATCCAAGACGGAAAATATATATATATATATATAATATATATATATATATATATATATATATATATATATATATATATATATATATATATATATATATATATATATATATATATATATATATATATATATATATATATATATAATATATATATATATATATATATATATATATATATATATATATATATATATATATATATATATATATATATATAACTGCAGAGGTAGAGCAAGGAAATATTAAGGAGAAGAAAATGTAACAAAACAAAACTAAGTGTAACTAATCAGAACTAACAGGGATGTTTTGGGCACGTAGTAACTAAAGCAGTTAATATATGCTAAAAACAAATTAATTTTTTTAGTATTTTCCCAAATTAAAACTTTATGTATACAAAAACCTTTTGAAAAAAGGAACTAAATAATGGGAAAACAAATATTTTTATTTTTATTTTACTTTAGATTAAACTTTAAAATGGGGCAAAATAAAGCTATAATGCATTTAAATAAAACTCTTACAACATTTATTTCGTTCAATTTAAAATTAATTAAAAGAATAAATGTAATTGAAAGTATGAATTGCTTCCCATAAATTAATAACTTGTTATGAATGTTATGATTCCACTTTCATTTTTAATTAGTCTCTTACATAATTTAGTATTTTTTATGCTGGAAATCACACTAACGGTTAATTCACTACTTAATTATTGTGCCTTTTTAGCGTTTTATACGAAAAACTATTTTACCAAGTATTAGTAATAAAGGTCACTTTAATATATATATATATATATATATATATATATATATATATATATATATATATATATATATATATATATATATATATATATATATATATATATATATATATATATATATATATATATATATATATATATGAAAAAAGCACAATAAATAATGTGCGAAACGTTGCAATAAACTTCCACCATTTGCTTTATTAACCTATTCCCAAGAATAAAAAAGGAAATAATGGTTAGAAAAAATAAAAAAATATATTATATATATATATATTATATATATATATTAATATATATATATATAATTTATATATATATATATATATATATATATATATATATATATATATATATATTATATATATATAACAATAAAAATATCAGTTTATATCGGTTAGTTGTGAATTAACGTTGTCATTTTGAAATTAAGTGATTTATTATTATAAAAAATCGTCCCGCAAAAAGATTAAAGTTTTATTTATGCAGAGGAATTAAGTTAAGTTAAACTAAAGTAAAGTAACGAATCTAAAGAACTATAGCATTTAAAATATTTACATGATTTGATAAATTATTAATACTATTACAAATAATATGTTGGAAATAGATTAAAGATTTTAAAAAAATTAAAAATTTCTCCATTGGCTGCTAGACAATAACCCAGATGTTTATACGTCTTCTTAAATTGTCTAGTTGGTAAATTAAAATTTTGTTGCATTCTGCAGAAATAACATTTTTTAACTCGTCTGGATTAGTGTAATTTTTAGCCGTGTATATCTTGCTTTTTAAATGTCCCCAGAGGAAGAAGTCATTTGGCGAAATATCAGGAGACCTAGTTGGCCAGTTTATGGTGTGATGTAGCCAGATTTGCAATAAAAGCATAGTACCAAACGGCCATCCGTTTGGTACCAAACTTCCTGATTTTCCCTGGAGACATCATTTAAAGTAGGTAAAATTTATTTTTCGGGTAATATTCTGCTTTCAAATTTCGATTAAGAAAAAATGGTCCAATAATACCTTGTCCGAAAATCCCCGCTTAAACATTTACTTTTGGTGGATCTGTTTTCTTTGCTCCAGCATCGGTAATTCTAATGATTGGGTTTATTGTTTAACGTGATTGTTCATTCATCAGTAAAAAAACTATTTTGAAAAATTCCCTGTCTATGTTTCTCCTTTCCATCATATCAAAGTAATATTGCTGCCATCTTATTTCCTCTCCATCTCTTAGCTCCTGATGTCTTCCATACGGTATGTTACTAATTACATTTTTTATCAAATTTATAACACTGGGACTTAAAGTAGGTGTAACATTTTCTGCTCTGATCTTTGATTTTACTTGGTTCCACAAATGCTTTATGGAGTTAAGCATACAGTGATACGGAGGAAGCCGTAAGACAGTATGCCCAGCCTGTTCAGCCAAATTATCACTTACATATTGTTTTTTAATTGCATATAAATTTAGGACTTCCAAAAGTTGCGTTTATATATTATTCGAAGACGATAATATCAGGCCCCATGCAGTAAGATTAACTTAAGATAAAAAATGGCAGATACTAAGAAGGTTCACCCTTATGTGAAAATTTATGTCAGTTATTGTTTTATTTGCTTTGCTTGTGTACGACCTATTTAATAAAAAAGTACTTAACATATTGAACAAGCTTGCCTATGTAAAAACACTTTTGCAAGGTGTCCTACTAACATAAATTTAATAAAAATGCATTTCACAAAATTGATGTTGCAAGCGATTTTAAACTTGTGTAAGCAAGGGAATTTTTATTTTTAATATTTTGAATTGAACATTTAAAGAAATCACACGACATTTCCTAACAATAACCACAGGATTACCATTAATGTAGAATTTTGATTGGAAAATTCAAGGTCTTGGTTATAGTATCTTTCATTATAGCTAACCTGTTTAATGTGGTTGGGTTAGTAGCAATGATAATAAAAATTCACCGGAAATAATGATAAAACCTAATATTTAATAAATACTTATATATAATAGTATTTTATACAGTACATCAAACACAAACGAATGGGCATGGGGATGTTAAAAATCACAAAAAAATATGAAATTATACAGGGTGTCCGGGTTTATGTGGGAAATCTCTCGGATCCAGGTAGAACATCGAAAAATAATACCGAACGTTTCTATAAAAAAAAAATCCTACAGGCCTTCATTACGAAGATACAACTGGTTTTTCTTAAATTACTTTTAAACTACTCGGTATAAATTAATAAAATTTTTAGGTGATAAACACCATTAAGGACCTCTTAAAATGATATCCTTAAAATACATTTACCTTGTTTACTTTGCCAGGGGCGGACTAGGTTGTACACTTTAATGCCTCTTGTCATTCAAAGAACAGAGAAATTTCCTTTTAAGTTGTTACATGTTAAAATACATGTTCTTAAAAATGCAGTGGTGTCCTAAAAAGGTACATTTACGAACTTATTTAAAAAAATGTAAACCTATGTTTGTTTCTTTTTTGTCATTCTTGAGATAAAAACTAAACTTAAAAAAACTGAAAAAATAATGTAAACAAAAATGGTATTGTATCTTACTATCTATCGGAATTTTTTTATTTCTTAATTTGTTGAACGCACTATTGTTGCAAACGTGGCTATAACTACAAATTAAGCAAATACGAGTACCTATCATTTAGAACTTATCATCTTTTATATTGTCAACATATTCATCCTTTATTCAATAATATTTTTTTAATTTTTGGATTTCTTGGTGCATTTAATCTAAATTGCGTCAAAATATGGAATTTACTTTTATTGAGTATGCAGATATGCATCTTATGTGGTCTCGCGTCTTGCAATGCATTGGAAGCAAAAAGATTGTACGAAGAAAGATTTCCTAATCGCATTATTCCAGATAAGAAGACATTTCAACGAGTTGATCAACGTCTAGTCTAAGGGAAACTGGTAGGTTTTTGGTTTCCACGTAATAAGGTGATATTATTGACTTTCTTAAATGTAATTTTAGGACGTTTTGGAAAAAAAAATAATGGTGGTCGGAGAAGAACAGCACGTACAGTACAATTGGAGGAAGACATTTTAGATGCTGTAGCTGATACTCCTACAACGAGCACTCGAAAATTAGCCGCTCAGGTTCATACGTCCAAATCAATTGTACATAAGGTACTTTAAGAACAACTGTTGTACCCATATCACCTACAAAAAGTGCATGAACTAATTCCTGGAAATTTTGCTCGTAGAATACACTTCGCAAACTGGCTGTTAGATCAGCAGCGAATTAACCCTAACTTTATCAGCTCGATTCTTTTTACGGATGAAGCAGGGTTTACCAAAAATGGAATTGTAAATTTACATAACTTACATGTATGGGCTGATGAAAATCCCCATGCTACTATTGTTTCCCATCATCAACATTAATTCCAGTCAATAAATATCTGGGCAGGGATCATTGGCGATTATTTGATTGGGCCATTCATGTTGCCGCCACGATAACGGAGAACTTTATTTGGAGTTCCTCCAGAACAATCTTCCGGATTTATTAGAAGAGTTGCCACTTGCAACCCGCCGAGATATGTTTTTTATGCATGATGGAGTCCACTTCCTTTCAGCGTTGCTGTAAGGCACCACCTAAATAATGTTTTTGCAAACCGTTGGATAGGTAGAGGAGGACCTATTGCCTGGCCTCCTCGGTCTCCGGACCTAACACCATTAGATTTTTATCTATGGGGTCATCTCAAAACCTTAGTGTATTCCACTTCGGTCGATACTCGGGAAGAACTGCTCCAAAGAATTACATTTCATTGTAATGATATAAGAAACAATCCAGGGTTATTGTGGCGAGTGCAGCAGTCCTCGATTCGTCGTGCCCGCGAATGTATTAGAGTTCACGGAGCCCACGTCTACTTATGAAGTTTTTAATAATTAATTGTTCATTGTTCGAATTGAAGAATTTAACTTTTGTTTACATAGTTTGTTTTTGCAATTTTTTAAGAACATGTATTTTTTTTAAATTAAATAACCTAAAATGAAATTTCTCTGTTCTTTGAATGACTTGCGTATCGCAATTTGGTGAGCAGAAAAAAAGAAAAATATCACATTTCTTTTTATTAAAAAAAAAAACATTAGCTAGTTTTTTTTTCTCCAAAACGGTTCATTTTATCCATAATGAACAAGAGTACTTTTTTTTAAGTGTAAGGTTCCAGGTATCCAAAAATATTTTTTTCAAGGCTAACATACAGAATGTTAAAAATATAGGCATTAAAGTGTACAACCTAGTCCGCCCCTGGTAAAGTAAACAAGGTAAATGTATTTTAAGGATATCATTTTAAGAGGTCCTTAATAGTGTTTATCACATAAAATTTTTATTAAACCAAACCGAGTAGTTAAAAAGCAATTTAAGAAAAACCAATTTCCAGCGGCGTCCTTTAGGCGGCTGTATTTTCGTAATGAAGGCCTGTAGGAATTTTTTTTATAGAAACGTTTGGTATTATTTTTCGATATTCTACCTGGATCCGAGAGATTTCCCACATAAACCCGGAGACCCTGTATATACAGGATAAGTCTGTGAAGTGAGATCCCCTTTTTATTGCTTTAACTATTCAAATTGGTAAAATGTTTTTTACAAAAGTTTTTTGGTTTCTGCTGCCCTATATTTTGCGAAAAACGTTATGTATACAGGGTGTATCAGAAAGTCCGTACAAGAACCAAATTCAATTTTTTAAATAACTCCATATATTTTTTGTTGCATTTTTTTTCTGCATAAAATTCTAGATATTTTTTGTCTGATATATCATATCTCTATATTCAATTGTTTACGAGATAATGTCATTTAACAAATATGGAGGGAAAAAATACACTGAATATAGGAATATGATATGTCAGACAAAAAATAACTACGGACTTTCTGATATACCGTGTATACATAAGGTTGTTCGCAAAATATAGTGCAGCAGACACCAAAAAATTTTTGTATAAAACATTTTTCACCAATTTGAATAGTTAAAGCAATAAACGGGGGTTCTTACTTCACAGACTTACCCTGTATAGAAATAAGTAACCCTTTTCATTATTCAGTTAAGGTAGGAGCTAACTAATGAAAATGTATCTCCTTTTTATCTAGATTTTTTTTAATAAGAAACAAAAACAAATGTTGATTATATAAACCAGATTTTTTTCACATTTGAGTAAAACCAACATATAGAACAAATAGCGTTAAAAAAACATAAAAAGGTTTGAATTAGAATTATTTTAATTATAAGTTACATTTACCGCGCACAAAATTATTTTGACCAGTTTTCAATTTTTATTAGGAAAATAAATAAATAAAATTAAAATTTTGAAAAGTAAAAAATTATATACAAAAAAGTACATTTTCTATTAAACAATTGATTTAATTTTTATGTATATCTCTTATTAAAGCCCTAAGCGTATCTAAAATCATAAATTTGAACACCACTGAATGGTTAGTTGTAACAAGCTTGGATGTTGCAAAAAGAAATTTTAAAGAAAAGCAGATTTAATAGGATATATATTGCAGTTTATAGGTCTAGGATATATCATATCCAACGTTGTTTTATTATAATAAATACTTTTTATTTAAATGACCACAAGCCTTTTATGTCACTTCTTACCAATCCAGAGGCTATTTACTTACCATTTTCATACAATGGGCCACAATAAATATTATTCCACAATAAAAAAAACGCATTTAACGTTGTTCCTGCCAAAATTATGTATATAATTTTCCTTTTATTATCCAAAGAAAAACCTGTGTGTGGAAATAATTATCATATCATGATAAAAAAAGGGTTAGATGTTCTTTAACCAACCTATTTTCAAGTTATAATATAATATTCAGATTTTAAATAGTTTGTATTATTGGCATATCTTATTTAATTTTATATACAGAGTGGATATAAAAGCATGTTAAAAAATATCTGAACTGGACTGGACTTTTTAAAAACACCTAGCATAAAAAAGCATACCGAACAACAAAAATGTAACCAACACTTAATTTGATTTCGGAAATATCTCGGTTATAAATACAGGACTAAAAACCCTCGTAAAAAACTCTATATGTCTCTCTCGTGCCTTTACCACACTTTTACCAAATATTACATGTTCGAACTGTACTTTTACCTAAAACAACACGTTTTTGTATTTAGTTCTTTAATAATGATCAAAAGATTAAAATACTTGTTGGAAAAATTATAAAAAAAAATTATATGAAACTAAAACCGAATGAAGTTTTTCCGAGTTTTTTTTTAGTAAAATAGTAACAAAGTAAATCTATATTTTACTCTTAAAAAATATATAAAATGTTTAAAAATAACAATTAAATAACTAAACTTTTCTTTATTTATAAATTAAATAGCTTTTATAGATATGAGACTGATTTAAAAATGACAACTGGCAAACCGCCATCGATTGATTTTTTGGAATATTTAGTAGAAAAGCATGTTTCAAATTTCCTTACTTTAGAAATTCGTTTTCATTTGGTATAAAAGATATTAAAAACATTGTTTATAAAAAGATAAATTTTTCATTTCCTTCCTGGTAAAAGAATATGCAATGGGGCACTTCGGAATACAATACTAGAGCAATAAAATTCGAAACAAGTCTGTCTTACGTTACAAGGAACTCGACTGAAAGCCTGCTATAATAAAAAAAATGTTTTTATTTTTTTGGGGTGGTTTTATTTATTTATTTTTTTAAAGATCGTTTTATTATTAATTATTACACACTACAACTTTTACTTCATTCTCACTTTACTTATATATATATATCGTAACAGCCAGGCAGGTTCTTTAAAAGTGCTAATAACACAAAGAGAATATTATATATATTTATATATATATATATATATATATATATATATATATATATATATATATATATATATATATATATATATATATATATATATATATATATATTATTATATATATATATATATATATATATATATATATATATATATATATATATATATATATATATATATATATATATATATAGAGTTGCTACAGATTCGAGTGCATGCATGGGGATTTCGGAAACCGTAAGAGATAGGAAGTCGGTTAAATTATGGCAAAGTTGCGCATTTAGGTGCCTAATAACATGCCTATTAGAAAGTTGTAAAATTACGAGTACTTCCGGAGATATCTGGAAAAAACCGAAATTTGCAATTTCGTTTTTATTTTTTTCTGACGTTATTTAAAGAGATATGAAAAAACAAAAGACACTATTTTATGGCCACTTTTTAAGCTCTTCAAAACAGCGTTGAGAGATTTTCCGTACGACGTTTCGTTTTCGTTAAACCATCATCAACTTTATTTTTTTAAATACGGCACCTAATTGTTTATTGCATTTTTTAAAAGAAATTATAATCCCAATTACAATGATGTACAACACTTAATATTTTTCTGTTAAATAAACATATTTTCCATAAGAGACAATGAGTTAGACAAAGAACGCACATCATTTCATATAGGGGCGTTCCATATTTGTAAATAAATATTAAGTGTTATACATTTTTGTAATTGGGATAATAAGGGGTTCAAAAAAATTAAATAAAAAACCCAGGTCCGTATTTAAAAAAAGAAAGTTGATGATGGTTTAAAGAAAACGAAACGTCGTCCGGAAAAAATCTCTCAACCTGTTTTGTAGAGCTAAAAAGACCATAAGAAAGTGTCTTTTGTTTTTCCACATCTGTTTAAATAACGTCAGGAAAAAATAAAAACGAAATCAACAAAATTTTTCCGGATATCTCCGGAAGTACTCGAAATATTACAAATTTCTAATGGGCATGTTGTTAGCCACCTAAATGCGCAACTTTGCCTATCGACTTCTATCTCTTACGGTTCCGAATCCCCATGCATGCTGAATCTGTGGACCTATATATATATATATATATATATATATATATATATATATATATATATATATATATATATATATATATATATATATATATATATATATATATATATATATATATATATATATATATATATATATATATATATATATATATATATATATATATATATATATATATATATATATATATATATATATATATTATATATTCCTGCCAAAATTATGTATATAATTTACCTTTTATTATCCAAAGAAAAACCTGTGTGTGGAAATAATTATCATATCATGATAAAAAAAAGGGTTAGATGTTCTTTAACCAACCTATTTTCAAGTTATAATATAATATTCAGATTTTAAATAGTTTGTATTATTGGCATATCTTATTTAATTTTATATACAGAGTGGATATAAAAGCATGTTAAAAAATATCTGAACTGGACTGGACTTTTTAAAAACACCTAGCATAAAAAAGCATACCGAACAACAAAAATGTAACCAACACTTAATTTGATTTCGGAAATATCTCGGTTATAAATACAGGAATAAAAACCCTCGTAAAAAACTCTATATGTCTCTCTCGTGCCTTTACCACACTTTTACCAAATATTACATGTTCGAACTGTACTTTTACCTAAAACAACACGTTTTTGTATTTAGTTCTTTAATAATGATCAAAAGATTAAAATACTTGTTGGAAAAATTATAAAAAAAAATTATATGAAACTAAAACCGAGTGTTTTTTTAGTAAAATAGTAACAAAGTAAATCTATATTTTACTCTTAAAAAATATATAAAATGTTTAAAAATAACAATTAAATAACTAAACTTTTCTTTATTTATAAATTAAATAGCTTTTATAGATATGAGACTGATTTAAAAATGACAACGGGCAAACCGACATCGATTGATTTTTTGGAATATTTAGTAGAGTTAAGTAAAATAAAAAAATCTTCATTTCGGTAATGGCAGGGATGCGGAAAGTTATGGTGCGTAATAATAAAGCGATCTGTAAAAAGAAAAAAAATTAAACCACCCCTTGAGATGCCCCCTTAAAACTTTTTTGTAACGTTAGAAAAGCATTTTTCAAATTTCCTTACTTTAGAAATTCGTTTTCATTTGGTATAAAAGATACTAAAAACATTGTTTATAAAAAGATACATTTTCATTTCCTTCCTGGTAAAAGAATATGCAATGGGGCACTTCGGAATACAATACTAGAGCAATAAAATTCGAAACAAGTCTGTCTTACGTTACAAGGAACTCGACTGAAAACCTGCTATAATAAAAACAATGTTTTTATTTTTTTGGGGTGGTTTTATTTATTTATTTTTTTAAAGATCGTTTTATTATTAATTATTACACACTACAATTTTTACTTCATTTTCACTTTACTTATATATCGTAACAGCCAGGCAGGTTCTTTAAAAGTGCTAATAACACAAAAGAGAAAATTATATATATATATATATATTTATATATATATATACATATATATATATATATATATATATATATATATATATATATATATATATATATATATATATATATATATATATATATATATATATATATATATATATATATATATATTTTTTCAATAGAAATTTTTAATTATTATTATTTATTATTTATTATTATGATTATGATGTTTGTTGATTGAATTAAAATATAATGCAAATGTTGTTTGATTTATTATATTGATTGAAAAGGTAATTATGTAAATTTCTATTGCACTTAATTTATTTGTTTGTGGGGCAACAATAATAAAAAAAATAAACTATGTAATTTTCTTTTTTATCAATTGTGATGCCTGCCTGTGATTGCCCTGATTACCCTGACTGTAGAGATTCTTTCCTCAGGTGAGTTCAGATTTACTGTTTGTAGAGCCTGCTAACTTAGATGAATAAAAGACTGTTGATTTGTTTTATAATTTATTTTAAATTCTACTTAAAATTGAAATCAACATTAACAATACAAGAATTTTTATCAGAATAGCAGATGTTCCTACATATATCAAATCACTGAATAAATTTTATTATAAAAAAAATATTGTTTTATGCAGTTCTTTCTTGGTTAAGATGTTGTAATAATATTTAATTTTTAATCGAAATTAAATTTTGCAAATATGAATATTATTGTTTATATGAAGTCAAATTCAATGTTATTAAATGATTCTTGTTAATAAAATTTTGTTAATGTATTATTATTATTACAACAGCTTTTTATTTTGGTCCTTGGTTATAAAAATTTACTATATATAAAAAAAAACTTCAGTTCATTTGACTCAAATTACGGACCTGTTCTTTACTCCTACCGGCAAAATATATTAGCTGTTTTCGGGTTCGGTAAATTACTGTTCTAGAACCGTCCGGCGCTTGCGCAGTTCAAAATTGCCTGTTCGTTTTTTAAAGAACGCAAGCGCCGGACGGTTCTAGAACAGTAATTTTCCAAACCCGAAAACACCTATTACTAACTAATTTCCTGTCACTACTAAATAAATATTGTACCTTGTGTTCTGCTACAGTTTTTTTTAAGAGAACGTATTCTCTTATAATAAAAGGATATAAACAGTGGTTCTTCTTGATGGAAAACTAATTCAAATGTGGTTGCTGCAATATGTATGGCTGGACACCCCTTTGCTGCCGTCCGATGACCAATACCCAAATTCTCTTTGTTTATACTTCGTCGTCGGCACTTGGCTTGAATTTTATTTAAATCGTTCTCGTTCCCAGGTAAATCACTTTATTTTTATTATATTTTTCGTTTATATTTAGCTTGCTTAACTTTTCAAACCGTTTCAATACTTAAAACTTTGACAAAAAAATAATATAACCTCCAAAGTCAATGCACCAGGTATCCCCTTCTCGGAGAAGCTTTCTTTTGTTTTTCGGACCTGGGGAACCGTGGCTTTCTTTAGCAACTGATTTTAAAGAGAACCCCGTTTCTCGAGCGTCATTAGTATTTATAACCTCGGGAAACAAATGAAAAAATTCTAGAAAACTACGTCCATTTTCGGCTTACTTGACGTATTCTTATCTGTCACGTACACAATCTTTAAAATATGAAATTTTCACTTTGGATAGAATTTTCTCTTTTATGGATTTACCTGAGCTAACGAGACCTTTTGTATTAATTAGGAAATTTAATGCTCCTTTGAATAAGCTAGGTTAATGGTTATTTTATTTTCCCCTTGTCATATTTATTTCAACGTAAACAAACCAATGTCATGAAAATTCATATCAAAATTCTCATATTTTTTTCTTTTTTTGAATAAGTTTTCCACTTTTAAGCCTTAAAACTATTAAAAATATCTACATCTAATTATTCTACATTTATTAAACCTAATTACTACTCTTAATTTGCTAAATTCGTTTATAAATTTCTACTTTATTGTCCTGTCATTGACTTCGTTTTAAATGTGTTCACTTTACTTTATCTTCTTGAGATCACTTTAGTGTTTTCTCTCACATAACTGTATAGAATCGGAAAGAGGGTTGTTTTCCCTTTATTTTCCTACCTAGTTTATTTAGTTTTGATTTCCCACTCATTTAATATTTCATAAATTCTCAATGTCTGTCAATGTCACTGATTTCACTGTTTTTAAAATGGGTTTTTCACTCTTTGTTTATTTATTCCTATCATTTAAACACTTGTTATACTTAGCCTACGTCTAATTCTATCTAATTATAACTATCTTACTTACTAAAATCTAGCAATAGTATAAAAATTGATCATATTATGCTTTACTCGCATTATGGCTATCTTGGTATGTCGTTTTTGTCCCATATAATTGCAACTCTCTGTATGTTTTGATATGTTTCATTATAATATGTTACTTTAGATAGTATTACACCCTTTTTTTATATCTTGGGCTTCCTTGCTGTTTTTAGGACCTAGATATTTGTCAAGGTTATTGACCTCCGTTACTCTTCGAGACCAATTTTGCTGTTTTTCAATATCTTATTGTTTCATGGTGTTTAACGTGACTAATGTTATTATTTATACTCTTGTTATGTTTGGCTGCTGGATTTGACTTTATTTCTTTACATTTTGACCTATTTTAACCCCTAAATTTATGCATTTTTCTAATTCTCCCCTTTGTTGTGCCTTTGATTCGAAAATTCTTATTGAAAAGTTATTGACATGTTTATATTTATACAAAAAAAATATATATATATATATATATATATATATATATATATATATATATATATATATATATATATATATATATATATATATATATATATATATATATATATATATATATATATATATATACAAAAAATATATATATATATATATATATATATATATATATATATATATATATATATATATATATATATATATATATATATATATATATATATATATATATATATATATATTATATAATATTCTCTTTTGTGTTATTAGCACTTTTAAAGAACCTGCCTGGCTGTTACGATATATAAGTAAAGTAAAAATGAAGTAAAAATTGTAGTGTGTAATAATTAATAATAAAACGATCTTTAAAAAAATAAATAAATAAAACCACCCCAAAAAAATAAAAACATTGTTTTTATTATAGCAGGCTTTCAATCGAGTTCCTTGTAACGTAAGACAGACTTGTTTCGAATTTTATTGCTCTAGTATTGTATTCCGAAGTGCCCCATTGCATATTCTTTTACCAGGAAGGAAATGAAAAATTTATCTTTTTATAAACAATGTTTTTAATATCTTTTATACCAAATGAAAACAAATTTCTAAAGTAAGGAAATTTGAAACATGCTTTTCTAACGTTACAAAAAAGTTGACTAGAACCCTGTCATAAGGGGGCATCTCAAGGGGTGGTTTAATTTTTTTTCTTTTTACAGATCGCTTTATTATTACGCACCATAACTTTCTGCATCCCTGCCCTTACCGAAATGAAGATTTTTTTATTTTACTTAACTCTACTAAATATTCCAAAAAATCAATCGATGGCGGTTTGCCCGTTGTCATTTTTAAATCAGTCTCATATCTATAAAAGCTATTTAATTTATAAATAAAGAAAAGTTTAATTATTTAATTGTTATTTTTAAACATTTTATATATTTTTTAAGAGTAAAATATAGATTTACTTTGTTACTATTTTACAAAAAAAAAACTCGGATAAACTTCCTCGGTTTTTAGTTTCATATAATTTTTTTTATAATTTTTCCAACAACTATTTTAATCTTTTGATCATTATTAAAGAACTAAATACAAAAACGTGTTGGTTTGGTAAAAGTACAGTTCAAATGTAATATTTGGTAAAAGTGTGGAAAAAAGGCACGAGAGAGACATTAGAGTTTTTACAGGGGTTTTTATTCCTGTATTTATAACCGAGATATTTCCGAAATCAAATTAAGTGTTGGTTACATTTTTGTTGTTCGGTATGCTTTTATCTAGGTGTTTTTAAAATCAGTCAGTTCAGATATTTTTAACATGCTTTTATATCCTCTGTATATAAAATTAAATAAGATATGCCAATAATACAAACTATTTAAAATCTGAATATTATATTATCTTGAAAATAGGTTGGTTAAAAAACATCTAACCCTTTTTTTATCATGATATGATAATTATTTCCACACACAGGTTTTTCTTTGGATAATAAAAGGTAAATTATATACATGAGTCAACGATAGGTAAAATTCATTATTTCATTGGTTTCAAAAGTTATGAAAAATAGTAAATACAAAAGATGTAAAGATTCTTAGGATGCAAATTTAAAATTATTTTAAAGTAAGGGTGGCTCAAAAAGTGTGACGAATAAAACATACATTTTTTTAAATGAAACACCTATTTTTAAATTTTGTTTTGAATTCCTTTTAAAATTCTTCAACTTTTTATTAATAATAATGCATACCTAAACCTAATAGTTTTTCCAATATTTCAATTTTTCTAAAAGAAAATAATTTTCACACTTGCAAAAAAATTACGATAGCGCCATTATTTTTGAAGGTAGATCCCATATTTGATATTAGCGTTATTCCGATGACCAAAAGATATATGCAACGGAATTTTAATTAGATGCTACAGGGTGTTCAAAATAAACAATATATTTGGATCATTATAAATTGAAAAATCTCGAATTTTTTAAATGGGCACCATATATATTATTATTTTTTCTGAAAGATCTTACAAAAACCCACAACTTTTATTAAGTATGTATAACCTATTTTTAATACTTTGCGATTTATTTTAACTTTTCCAATATTTACCCTTCTTTCTGTCTAAGACTATTGCTATAACATTAGTTGGCCATGACAAAATGACATTTCAAATTTTAACCTGACATCTGAGTAAATAAATTCATAAAATTTTTTGGTGTCAGTAAATTTAAAAAAAAAAAAAAAAGTATGGATTTTCCTAAAGCTGAATTAATTGATATGATTTATATACTGGGTGGGCGCAAAGAAATTCTTTTTTTGGAAGTAAGACTTTACAAGGCGAAGTACCTAATAGACGTGTCCGACTAGGCAATCTCTTCAGTGTTTAATGGAACGGTTTAATGCTAGTGGTAGTACTGAATATGAAAAACGGAAATGGAAAACCGGAATGCTACCAATGAGGAAAAAGAATTGGAAATTTTACTTCAAGTTCAAGATAATCCCTAGGTCAGTAGCCGTCAAGTGCTAGCTTATGTGATACATCCCAATCTACCGTTAACCGCACCACTAGAAAACACAAATATCCTCCCTTCCCATGGAACTACACCAAGAACTTCTAGACCGCGATTTTGAACAAAGGGTAAACTTCTGCCCGTTATAAATGAAGCAATAGAGGCCGATCCAAATTTTTGTCTAAAATAATGTTTTCCGATGAAGCTACTTTTTGCAGTAATGGTGATTAATCGTCATAACATCACTATTATTCAACGTTAATCCAGTCTGGGTACGGGAAGTGCAAAACCAAAACCATTGGTCACTTAATGTATGGTGTGGAATAAAACACTTTAATGTTATTGGACCATATTTTTCGCGAAACAGTTAACGGGCCTAGATATTTAAACTTTTTGCAGAATGATTTACCTCAACTTCTTCAAGAATTTGATAACATTGAGATCCAACAAATGTGGTTTCACAAGATGGAGCTCCTCCGCATTCCATCGAGAAGTTCGAAATTTTTAAATAATCATTACCCACAGAAATGGATCGGTAAGAGGTGGATTCATTGGATGGCCCCCTCGATCATGTGACTTAACACCACTAGATTTCTTTTGTGGGGATATGTTAAAGATCGTGTTTATTGAATCCTCCTACAACACCAGAAGATGTGGAAAATAGGATTCGGGACGCGTGCAAGGAGAATAACACCGTTTATGCTAAGGAACGTCCAAGAAAATATACGAAAAGACTAAACTTGTGTATCAAGTAGAAGGGCATATTTTTGAACATTTATTGCGCCATAATAATAATTAAAAATAAGTTAATTTGTAGTAATAGGTATTTATTATTATTTACTTTTTCTGTGAATTTAAAATTTAAAAATGGCCAACTAATGTTATGCAATAGTCTTAGACAGAAAAAGGGTAAATATTGGAAAAGTTAAAATAAATCCAAAGTATTAAAAATAGGTATATGACATACTTAATAAAAGTTGTGGGTTTTTGTAAGATCTTCCCAGAAAAAATAATAATATATATGGTGCTCATTTAAAAAAATCGAGATTTTTCAATTTAAAATATCCAAATATATTCGTTTATTTTGAACACCCTCACATCTAATTAAATTCCGTTGCATATATCTTTTACGTCATCTTCGAAAACCAATATCAAATATGAGTGATCTACCTTCAAAAATAATGGCGCTATCGTAATTTTTTTGAAGTGTGAAAATTATTTTCTTTTAGAAAAATTGAAATATTGGAAAAACTATTAGGTTTAGGTATGCATTATTATTAATAAAAAAAGTTGAAGAATTTTTAAAAGGAATTCAAAACAAAATTTAAAAATAGGGTGTTTCATTTAAAAAAAAATGTATGTTTTATTCGTCCCTTTTTGAGCCACCCTGTATACTTTAAAATAATTTTAAATTTGCATCCTAAGAATATTTCATCTTTTGTATTAACTATTTTCTTATAACTTTTGAAACCAATGAAATAATGAACTTTACTCTATCGTTGACTCACCCTGTACATAATTTTGGCAGGAACAACGTTAAATGCGTTTTTATTGTGGAATAATATTTATTGTGGCCCATTGTATGAAAATGGTAAGTAAATAGCCTCTGGATTGGTAAAGTGACATAAAAAGGCTTGTGGTCATTTAAATAAAAAGTATTTATTATAATAAAACAACGTTGGATATGATATATCCTAGACCTATAAACTGCAATATATATCCTATTAAATCTGCTTTTCTTTAAATTTCTTTTTGCAACATCAAGCTTGTTACAACTAACCATTCAGTGGTGTTCAAATTTATGATTTTAGATACGCTTAGGGCTTTAATAAGAGATATACATAAAAATTAAATCAATTGTTTAATAGAAAATGTACTTTTTGTATAAAATTTTTTTTGCTTTTCAAAATTTTAATTTTATTTATTTATTTTCTAATAAAAATTGAAAACTGGTCAAAATAATTTTTGTGCGTGGTAAATGTAACTTATAATTAAAATAATTCTAATTCAAACCTTTTTTATGTTTTTTAACGCTATTTGTTCTATATGTTGGTTTTACTCAAATGTGAAAAAAATCTGGTTTATATAATCAACATTTGTTTTTGTTTCTTATTAAAAAAAATCTAGATAAAAAGGAGATACATTTTCATTAGTTAGCTCCTACCTTAACTGAATAATGAAAAGGGTTACTTATTTCTATACAGGGTAAGTCTGTGAAGTAAGAACCCCCGTTTATTGCTTTAACTATTCAAATTGGTGAAAAATGTTTTATACAAAAATTTTTTGGTGTCTGCTGCCCTATATTTTGCGAACAACGTTATGTATACACGGTATATCAGAAAGTCCGTAGTTATTTTTTTGTCTGACATATCATATTCCTATATTCAGCGTATTTTTTTCCCTCCATATTTGTTAAATGACATTATATATATATATATATATATATATATATATATATATATATATATATATATATATATATATATATATTATATATATATATATATATATATATATATATATATATATATATATATATATATATATATATATATATATATATATAAATAATAATATATATATATATATATATATATATATATATATATGTATATATATATATATATATATATATATATATATATATATATATATGTATATATAAATATATATACATATATACAAGGTGTTTACTAAACATGCGGCAAAAATTTAAGACACTATTCCTTGGACTATTCCAAGGACATTTTGTCCTTCGATGATTTTTGATAGGGCGCTTTGTTTCGAAGATACGGGGCGAAAAAGAATTTCGACAATAACAATTTATTACCAAAAATTACATGTAATGTTTCTTAATATACAAGAACTGTTGAAAATGACTACCCCCCGCTCGTATTAAACACAGAAAATTCACGTCAAATAGACAAAGTCAATCAGTTTCAACCTATTCGACACATACAAAATAATCACTTACGAGACATATTTATATTGAATGTCTGCAGCCGTTTGTAGTAATCGGAAAGTTGTAAAAAGATACCAACGGAATTTTATTACTTGGTAGGTCCAGTGTAGTACGCTATTCATTTATTTCGACTATGTTAATAATTTTAAAATTACCACAAAATTGGATAGTTAAAATTCTTTTTCGCCCCGTATCTTCGAAACAAAGCGTCCTATCAAAAATCATTAAAGGACAAAATATTCTTAGAATAGTCTCTTGAATTTTTGCCGCATGTTTAATAAACACCCTGTATATATATATATATATATATATATATATATATATATATATATATATATATATATATATATATATATATATATATATATATATATATATATATATATATATATATATATATATATATATATATATATATATATATATATATATATATATATATATATATTTTTTAAAAAAAAAGCTCCAAATATAGATTTTAAACAAAAATTGACATGCAAATCGAAAAGAATTTAGAACATTAGAGCCTATTATAAATAATATCAAAGAAGTGTTTAACACAATATAATCCCCATACCTATAGTTAGGGCATTCAATCCCGGAAGGCATTTGCAATCCCGGGATTTCGGGATAATCAATTTTAAATCCCGGGATCCCGGGATTGATCTCGGGATTCCACCAAAATTAATTATGTGAAAATATTTTTTCCTATTAATAGCTAAGTAACACCTTTCATTAAAAATCCTTTATTTTAGGTAACAACATAACACATAACATAAACTAATACAAAATGAAAACGTCGTATCTTATCCTAGTTTAAAGGAACAACAAAATTATTAAAGTTTAGAAAGAAATTTTCAGAAAAAAAAACGTTTAAAATCAAATTTGTTTTTAAAAAAAAATGTCTTAAGAAGACGAATTGATCTAGTGTGTTGTCACTTAAACTAGACCTTATTTTATTGCATAATATACTAGCTATTGAAAAGGTCCTTTCGGATTCGACGCTGGTAGGATGAATCGTCATTAACATATCATATGCCAACTGCAAATAAAAACCTCGTTGAAAACCGTTTTCAAAGAATTCCATTTCCTGGAATATAGTTTGTGATATCATATTATAATATTTCTCTTGAGGTTTTGAACATGTACTTTTTTCCAGAGCATCTCTCAATTTTTCTTTAAGCGACCTTTTTTCCACATCCTTTTTTTTTAATTAAATCGGCAAGGGGCACGTCATCTTCATCTTCATTCGCTTCTTCAAGCAAATCTACATTTTCCACTCTTGGAGATAAACCAGTAGAGTTTACATATTTTTTTAGTATTTTGGATATTTCTTGTTCAATTTTCTTCTTGTTGGGTGCTATAAAAAGTTCATCTGTCTGATTTTTTGTCGGCGTGTGTAAATATCCTAGGATTGAAGATAAAACTGTCCGACGTTGCCTAATCCTTGTTCTTAGTTGTATTTCTAACTGTGTACTTAAAGGAGATTTTTTTTATCTCAGATAGAATAAATTTTAGGACAATATCTGCTTTAAATAAATTCATATCTCTTTCAGACAATGCCTCAACGGTTGTTTTTACAGGATCTAATATTTGGACTATTTCTCTTATTATGTTGAATTCTGATTCGGTTAAAAAGAGTTCAGACGCCAAAGTTACGTCAATACGCTTTTGTACAATATAAAAAAATATAATAAGAAAAATTAATTCCGAAAATCCCGGGACCAGTGGACGATAATCCCGGGATTTCGGGGCTGAAAAATTAGGCGGGATCCCGGGATCCCGGGAACCGAAATCCCGGGATTGAATGCCCTACCTATAGTACAGTGAATAAGGAATTTTCCCTAGGAATTATAATGTACGGTCCAATCGACCTGAAACTTGGATAGTAAGTGAAAAATAGCCCGCGAAACAAAGTTTATATAGTGCCGTGGTGTGCTTCTATCTAGGGGGTAAAAGCCACCCCTTCTAGAGGATGAAAAAATATACCATCAAAAGTAACTGCGGAAATCGATAAAGGGGTAAATTCTAAACAAAAAGTTCCTTAGGAACAATCTTCTTAAGTCAATATTTTTTGAGTTATTCCTAATTAAAAATGGTCTTTTTTCATTAAAAAAACACGTTTTTCAATAGCTTTTTTCAAATAACTTGGAAAATTTACAATGTACAAAAAAAATGAACCCTATAATAAAACGAAAAGATTGATTTTTTCTTTCATAGCAATAGGTACTGAGAAACGGCTGGTTAAAAATAATTTTTTATCTAGCGGACATTAAATTATATGCATTTAACGTTAAATAAATAAAAAGTTTCTAGTTTTACAGACAACTATGCTAAACATTTTTTGAAGTACTATAAAGAAATCTTGAGTCATTAGCATAAAAATTAAGTCATAACAAAAAAATATATGTATTTACTTTTCCTGACAAGAAAATCAACACACAAATGGATTAATTTTTTGATAAATATAAAATTAAAGATATTCCTTTAACAATTTTCCCAATTTATGTGTTAGTAATGTATGCCAACAGTTTCAGCGGTTAAGAATGCTTATTTTTTAAAATTTAACGTTTTAAATAAAAAAAAAATCTGATTAAAAAAAAAAGATATTTTTGAAAATAACTGAAAAAATTAAAAAGATATAAAAAATATTCAAAAGTAAAAAAAATTAAAAAAAAAAAAATAATAATGCCCCCTCCGTGGACTATTAAAAAACCACGTTGTATTACCAGATTAGAGCAATACAATAAACACGACACACCTCCAATCTTGATTAAGGCCGAATTTCTCTCCCTATTAAATAATCTGCCCGAGGGAGATACTATATATACAGATGCATCTAAGTCGTCACAAGGTACCAGCGCTGCCGTAGTTACCCCAAACAGCACACTTACTTTTATTATGAGCAAGTATACAAGCATTTATACAGCGGAAATGTATGCCATTCTCCAAGCCCTAATGTTTGCCGAGCAAAGCGACAAACAGTTTACTGCAGTAATCTCGGACTCTCTTAGCTCTATAACCGCAATCCAAAATGCATTCTCAAAACACCCTCTGATACAAAGAATATATAGAGTTCTTTAAAAGATACAAACGGCAAATAAAGAAGTGGCTTTTATATGGGTTCCATCACATATAGGAATAGACGGCAACGAACAGGCGGATAAAGCAGCTCGGCATGCCAAAGAAAACACTGACTCCATAATCGTACCCAACACTGTAAGGGAGGACTTCAAAAGCTTTATCAAACATGAAATATACCGCCTGTGGCAAGAGGAGTGGAATTCCACGACGTCGTTGCTACGGGAATGTAAGACCAGTGTAAAACCGCGGCAGTGTAACCTATCCAACCGAAAGGACCAAATAACTATAAACCGCCTCCGTATAGGACACACAAATCTAACACACAGTTACCTCATATCGAAAGAGAACCAGCCGGTATGTGCTCGGTGTGCAATACCCTTAACTGTTAAACATATTTTAGTGGAGTGCCCAGAATTTACAGCAGCTAGACTTAAATATGAGCTTAAAGACTCCCTTCAGGATATTCTTAATAACAATTTAACAAACACTATAAACTTCATAAAAGATTGTGATTTATATAAGTCATTTTAAAAACATGGTATAATACAGTTTACTAAAATGTAAATAAACTAATGTACTGTCTACGTGCAAATAACCCTTCGCGGTTGAAGCACTTCCTAATTAAAAAAAAAAAAATAAATTTCTTTTTACAAAATATTTTGGTTATACAGGGTGGCCACCACATTCGCCTCGCTTTTTCTACGAGAAATGAAAAGAGTTGGAAAAAAACTTTTAGCACAGTCATATGTTAGTCTGTGGGGAGCATATTTTAAAATTATTTTGAAATATACAGGGTGGCCCAAAAAAGAAGTACTTATCAAAGTTATATTTTTTCTTATGGAACACCCCATATTTTTTAGATAATTTAGACCAAATAAAGGTGAGTTATTGTTATAATTCCTATACCTAAAACTGATCGTTTCTGAGAAATTTAGAGAAATTAAAAAATACAGACCATATTTTAAAAATTGTTTACACCCTGTAACATATAAGGAGCTGCTCGTAATTAAATTTACTACTTAGCTTAAGGGTTTAAGTTAACTATTACATAAAAGTTTTACCTCAATATTATACAGAGTGGTGAAAAAAAATTGCCTCAAAGTTAGGACATACATTTTATTAAATAACTTCCTAAAGTTAAATGGAACACCCTATATTTAGTGGCCTATTTTGACGCAGAACTAGATTCCCTTTAAAACTATATAAGGGTTTCCTATACCTATCTCTATCTAAAAATAAGTAACAAAATAAAAAAAATGATTAATGATTGACGCTCTGCATTAGCACATAAAAAGTGTTTTCTTGCAAATCCAGATTTGGCTAGGAAATAAAGATATTCGTCCAACAGACTGGGGGTGGATTAAAAAAGAAAACTCTTTAATTGCAATTAATGCTACCTGTGGAACGTGTTCCGGTGACAATTGCTTAAATAGTTTACCAATCGAAGTTCAAGAGGAGGAGGAGGAACCTAACAGTGGCGATGAATTAAACATTTCATAATTTAACATGGTGTTGACGTATACTGTAGACTAAGTGATGTCGAACCAAAAAAGAGGTTTTAGTACGGTTTTTTATAACTTGGAATTATTTTATAATATATAGAATATTTAACATTTCTAATATATAAAGCCATTTCAATTTTTTAAAAAAGTATTTATATAAAATTGGCGCTTAAATTTATTTTCATTTTTATTTAGGGTTGATTTAAGTATTAAGCCAAATGCTTATAGTGAGCTACAATTTATTTGTTTGGGGGCCTTAATAAATTTTGATTGTATTTGACTGTTATGACTGCAACAGTAAAGTGTCATGGCATTACTTAATGTTCCATTTAGGATAATAACTTTGCGTGTAAATATTCGTGTTCCATGCATTTTGTTTATTATGCGTTTTGTCTACCGTGCGATTAGTGTACTGTGCATAATGAACTATTTACTGGGCTTGATATTTTTTATCTCTATTTCATAGTAAACGAAGGTAATCTTTATTAGTGGAGTAAAATTTGGAAGAAAAGTCGCTTAGTTATCGAGAAAAAAAAACCGGCGTAGAACCAAACCAGACTTAGTGGGATTCTTTAATAAGGTAATCGTGTACACGAAATCACTTTTTACGACATTTTTTAGTGGTCGAGAGCTTTTTTATTTCGAAAAAACCCAAAAAAAACGGTTTTCAATAAAACACGTATTTTAACTTCTCCACTGCTCTATCTTTAATAATATTCATGCTATCAAGTTAATTTTTTTTTAGATTAAAGTAGACACAATAGCGCTTCAAGCAACGTCCCACTTAAAGCTGATATTTTTTTTTGTTAAATTTTTAAAATAGTACGAAACTCAAAATTGTTATTTTTAGTAGCGTAATTTTAGGCAATCGAGAAAAAAGTTTATTATTGAAAATTTATACATACATGCTGCGTACAAATTGTAGCTAATGTTTAAAAAAAGTTTTAAAACAAACATTTTTAGATTCCTTTTATAGTATTGAGTCAGTGATATTTTTTTAACGGCCAAAGTCATATTTTTGCGCGCTTGGCTTGGAGCCGGCCGACTACAAAGATCTTACGGTCCGGTGGAAGTGTAGTAGGTAGTTAAAGCTGTATCAACAGGTTTAAACGCAGATCTAAGGGCTGCTTAAGTTGTTTAGAAAAGAAAAATTTTAAATATCCAAAACAGGTGGGTAGATTTTTAAACCCATACAAAAATATGAATCATTGTTATTAATTACCTACCTAATTAGTAGGTTTATTCAACTTTTTTTTATTGGTTGCTGGTAAAGAAAACCACCCACAGGATTCGTTAGTTTTGTGATTATACATTCAAAACTTCATTATTTTTTAAACATTTTTAGCAACAAAATATTGCGGATGCTTTGTGTCTTTTAATTAAATTTGAGAAATATAGTACATACATTAAATATAAACTAGGGCTTCGTTAAAGGTATTTTTTAAACAGGAATATATAATTCTTTTTTCCATATAAAGAGATGATACGAAGCTATTCTTTGACATGTCTGAATGCTGCTTGAATAAGCAATGTTGCCAGACTTTTTGTAATAATTTGTTATTATTGAAGGTTGTTTTTTATATAAAAAACTAACCAGAACTAACAAACAACAACTTTCAAACTATGATCTAGTTCTGGTTAGTTCCGGTTAGGCTTTCCTCGTTAAATTGTATTTTTTTTTTATTATAAATGCGCCGTTCTGGTCGGTCATGATTAGTGGCTTGAAATTCAAATATTTTTGATTTAATGAAAATTATCCTTATGGTAACGGCAAAGTTTTTTTATTAAAAATTGATAATATTTTCGTTTAGCAACACTGTAAACGTCTTGAAGCGATGCATGAATTTATTACATGTAAATCGTAAATAGTTAAAATAAAATGTCAAATAATGACCAATATTTAGAATTTTTATTGCGCTTTTCTTGGTGAAAACTACATCATCCGCATTTTTTTGCCTTAAATAATAATACTTAAAGAATATTTTACATTGCAAATTTAAAAATCGTCCAATTCCGTGGGTGATTTTTTAGTAAATGTAATATGTAAGTAGTTATTTAGGTGCTTCATTAGTAGCATTTTACGTAAATTTAATCCATTTCTGCCTTAAAATCTTTAATAATGATATTGCAGGAACGAAATTTACACTCCTTACAACATTTTAGTTCTTCTTTCACACAAGTACATTTTGGAAATTCAATTTTGGGTTGACATAAAGCCATTGCACTACGTATTGTGGCAGCAGCTCTTAATAAAGTTTAAATTTTGGACATTTCTTTAGGAAGTAAAAGATCTATCTGAACATCACTACCAATACTCGCAGAAAAGGTAGATATTGTCGAACTATTTTCGGGTAGGTTCGGAAACCGTTTTCCTATTTTTGTGCGATTTTATGTTTCTTTCAGAGATGTAGTGGCTGTAACATAATTTATGATATTTCTTATCAAACGCAAATAAATCTTTATAGCCACGTAATTTAGATATCATATTAATGTCGTTTCTATTCCTGGCAGCTTTATTACTTTTTTGAGAGGAAGCTTTTCTACTACCTAAAAAGATTCAGTACTATGTAAAAAATTAAATACCCTAAACAGGATTTATAAGGATAAAATTGAAATTCGTATTTTGTTTCAGTACAAAATATAAACTAATATAAAGGTACCAACTATACTATGAAGGTACCTAATAATATTTAAATTACTTGTTTAAACAGATTTTTTATATAACTTTTCTTCTTTTTATTTTTACTATTGTTGCAAAAAAACACATTTTTCTAATATTAAAACTATCGCATTTAAGTTTAGTGTCACAATAATTTGAAGGACCGGCGCGGTGCCACTGTCTGATTGCAAATTATGATAATAGTTTTGAGAATCTGTGTAAGTTTTACGACAGTCTTTATGATATTTTATTTTAATTTCGCCATTTAAAATATAATTTTTTTGACAGAATTTTTTTTGCTAGATTGTCCTGCCTTTTTTCAGCACTTAATAGTAATGATAACAACCCTTGTATTCTAGGTCAGCGTTACTCAACCTTTTTTGGCCCGCGGACCAAAATTTAGTTATTATTGTGTTTTTTTTAATAAGTAAATTTTTTTCGCGGATCGAAAATTGTCCGCGGACCAGTAAAATTTCTCCGCGGACCACTTGTGCCATGGTGGTCCGCCGGACCAGCGGTTGAGAATAGCTGTTCTAGGTCTTTGTAAAACAGATTTGTATCCATCATACACAATTTTCTTACAAATAATTCGCTTCATTGTTTTAAAATTTTAAATACATACAGCACACTTTAAATTTCGACAACCACCACTACTAATGTATTACTTAACTACGCACGCTATCCGTATGCGGGGCTATTGGGTCCCGATAATACTTTTTTACGTCTGAAAAAAAATCGCTGTTGCCAAACGATACGCTCTAGGAAAAAATTATTTTTTTCAAAAACTTTTGTTATTATTTGGCTATATTTCCTTCGCTGCATGTATGAAAATATTTTCAAAAATAAAAAAGTTTATCGATTGGTGAAAATTTCAATACTAAAAATATTTATTTTTAGTTTATATGATTTTTAGAGGAATGAAAGAGCGAATTGTGCCTAAACTGTTTATAAGGTTAAAAGCGCTACAGTGTGGGCTTTAATTTGACACAAAAAAAATTTCGGTATCTTTGATAGTTTTAAAGTTATGGCGGTGGAAACAAAAAAAATCAATTTTTTTATAAGTTAAAAAAAATCACTTTTTATTAATTTTAAAAGTTCGAGACCACAAAAAAATGTCGTAAAATACGATTTCATGTGCCCGGTGACATACTCAAAGAAACCTAACAGGTTTGATCTGGTTCTACGCCAAAAAAAAACGACACGATAGACTTACGGAATCGCTCCGCTATATTACCACGGACGCGTAATCAAATAAGTACCGATACATTTATTTGCAAAACAATAATCCAACAACTACAACAAATACATTTTTAATAAATCTCCTCTGGGAAAAAAACTATAAGGAGATAATTAATAACAAAATAACTGAAGTGCTACCTACTTAATTAGTACCGTTTCAACAACGAGATCGATATTATTAAAAATTTTAATGTTAAATATATAACTTTAGTCTTAAAAAATGTGGATTTTAGTTTTCAAATAAGTGACAAAGTATATTTTTATAGCTTTTACATGTTGGCATAACATACTTGGGTAAGTCAAGATAATTAAAATTCGAATCTTAATTGACTGAACATGCAAATTTATACACAAATGCTAAGCCATATTTCTCGTTGAGATACTCAGTTAAAAAAACGTATAAACAAATCAAATCGTTTGTTTTCCAAGGCAATTCAGATTTTTATTATCAATTAAAAATTTAATTGAAAACCTAAATATTTTCATAACGGTTGAACACAATGCCAGCAAACTATATTTTTGTAAAGAGGATGGATAGCACTTTCATTTTTACATAAAAATATACAGGGTCTTTCATAAAAAAAGTTAACTAATCTCTTTTTCTTACTTTTTTTGTTCATTTTTTTATTTTGTTATAATTAGATGATATTAAATGAAAAACTATAAAACTTTTATATAAGAAGTTTTTTTCTATGCTTTTTCGTTGTCGTTAAGGGTGGGTGTCAAAATATAAAAGAAACCCCTGTATATGGTTTTCAACCATTTTATAAGATTTTAATGGATCTTTTTATCATCTGATATACATCTACACATATAAGATGATAATCAGTAATGAATGAGTTATATGGTAATTTGCAAGTTTTGTACTTAAAAATTTGTGGGTTGACTAAAATATGCCCTAGGTAATTTTTGTTGTTATAAAATAAAGCTTAAAGTGTCAATGTTTAATTTTCGGTTTTTTTTTAAGTGTCGACCAGAAATCATTATCTACCTAAAGTCCAATAATAATGGCAAAACTTAGAGATTTATATTCTACATAAAAAAAAACTAACCAAAACTAACCCCAAACCAAACCTCCAAATTATAAACTGCCGTTCTTTAAGTCCTGTCATAAAGGTGGACTACTAAAACTTCAAGCTGACAAGAAATTTCTTATAAATCGTAGTCAACAAGTCCATATTACAGCAAAAAACTACAATTAAACCATTTTAATGGTCAAAGATTGTTTTGTCCTCTAGATAAAAGTTTGGTAATTTTTTTCTACCTCTTACTCACGAATACAAAGGTATTTTTCCCTCTGAAGAAAAAGACAAAGTCTTTGGCCAACAATTTGTTGTTCTTAATAAAATCAAATAATATTTAATGTTAAGCAGATCAAGCACCTTCTTTATTTACTTAATTCTTAAAAGGTATACCGGCAATCATCTTCAAAAATGTTCTGTATTTCTTCTAATTTTTCTAATTATAGATTTATGTTTCTATCTTTTCTCCGTTTGCAAGGAAATAAAAAACTTTATAAATTCCCAAATTCTAATGGGAATAACATAACCTTATCTATAAGAGACAATACTGATTACGTCACAAAAGATTCACAGCAGATTAATGATAAGCCAAGTCAAGCTGACTCGAGTACTAATTCGAATACCTACTAGCTTCACATACTTGAGTATCATAATTACAGTTTTCGAATACTTTAGGTATTTTTATCATTTTAACGTTCGAATTTATATGTTCAGAGACTAGCTATTAAATTTTTAGTTGAGGTGTAAATTGACGTAGATCTGTTATTGTAGATGGCACATTTCTAGTTTTGATTAGTTGTTTATCATATTCATGCCTCCCTTTCTTTGTTACATTGACGATCTTTTCTTTTTCACTTTTTTAAGATAAGAATTTTGCATTTTTCTATGATAAATAGGATTTTAAAAAATTCCAAAAAAAAAACGCGTCCTAACTTTGGGTGGATAACTCTTGAAATATTAATTTTAAATTGTATTAAAATACAAAGCAATAAGAATTTAAAATTTTTGAAATATCTATTAACTAACACTACAATAAAAATTTGAAAAAAACTGTAATTACCCTTATCAAGTACATATTATTAAAAAGTATGCACCTTTGGGAAGGCTGAAATCAGCCAAAACTTCTAATAAAACATACATAAAAAGAAGTTTGTTTAATTTTACTACAAACCAAAAATTGGAAAAAAATATAGCAAAATATTTAGAATGGGTAAACAATGCATACTTTTTAATAATGTGTGTCCGGTTATAAATGTAACCCCCCATTAACTTTTTTATTTCACGTTTAAGAAAAACAAGTTTAGTATAAAAGTTTAAAGGTTCAAAGTAAATTTTTAAAAACACTTCTTTTCCCCTTTACAGGGTGTTTCAGAAAGTCTGGACGTGGTCCTACTCTCCTTATTTTTAATGAATTCCCTATTTTTTATTTGAGATTTGCATTCTCCTTAAACCTCTAAACATATTTTGTGTAGCATACCCTATGTCTGACTTTAATGGTTACATCGCAAAATACAAAAAAAAACTTAAAACTATAAGCATTATTACTATCATGCTATATTGCTAGGTTTATTCATTTCATCAATTAGCCATGAAGTTTGACATATCCGTCAAATGACTGTCTTTTACTCTGATATTAGTTTTAATTATTTGGTAAAATATTATTTAACTATAGATTATCCTGAACAAGAGAGAAAAGACATTTATAAATTTTATGTTAAAAATAATTATAATCAAAAAAGGGCTCAAAGGGAATATAGGCGTGTGTATGGCTGCGAAAGATTTGTAACTAAATTAGTTAGTAACTAAATTTGAATTAAATGTATTTGTATATGTCAAATTCCATGGCTCATTGATGAAATCAACAAACGCAGCGATATCGCGTGATAAAGATAAAGCTTACGGTTTTTTGCATTTTGTGATGTAACTATTAAAATCAGACATAGGGTATGCTTCATCAAAAATGTTTAAAATTTCAAGAAGAATGCAAATCTCAAATAAAAAATAGGGGACTTATTTGAAATAAGATAGTAGGACCACGTCCAGACTTTTTGAAACACCCTGTACAAGAATAAAGAAGTTTTTTAAAAACATTATTTTAAAACATTAAACTTTTATACCAAACGTATTTTTCCCAAACGTCAAATAAAAAAGTTAATGCGGGGTTACATTTATAACCGGACACCCTGTACTTGATAAGGGTAATTTCAGTTTTTTTAATTTATATTGCAGTGTTAGTTACTAGATATTTTACAAATTTTTAATTCTAATTGCCTTTTATTTCAATACAATTTAAAATTAATATTTTGAGAGTTATCCACCCAAAGTTAGAACGGGTTTTTTGGCAATTTCTTTAGAATCCTATTTATCACAGATAAATGCAAAATTATTGTCTTAAAAAACCAAGTGAAAGAGAGAAGATCGTTAATGTTACAAATAAAGGAAGTTGGTGTTAGCACTATGCTTTGGTATACCCTCGCATGAATATGATAAACAACTAACCAAAACTCACCGGGGTCAGTCAATTTACACGTAAACTAAAAATTAAATAGCCAGTCTTTTAGGATATAAATTCGAACGTTAAAATAATAAAAAATACCTGAAGTATTCGAAAACTGTAATTATGGTACCCCACTATGTGAAGCTAGTAGGTATTCGAGTTAGTACTCGAATCAGCTTGGCTTGGCTCAGAGTCTATTAATCTAAAGGGGTTATGACATCGTCGAGAACGGGGATAGCAAAAGTCCAAGACGTGAGGGTGTGAAAAGGGTCGCTTATGTTGGCGGCCCTGTCGGGTAACTCTAAAAGTTACTAGCATTCTCAGCTGTGGACAGAGTCGTGCCACAAGTCGAAGTTTTTATATGGGGTTATTTTTACAGTTAAAAATATTTGTGTACAGAGTTGATATTTTATTGGTTTTAACTGTTTTTACTATATTGTTTTTGGTAGTGTTTAGTCGTGTAGTTTTAATTAATCCTTAGTGTGCAATAGACCAAAAAGTTGTGTTTCCCATAACGATTCTGTTATTTGCTCGGAGCATGTTAAAAAAGACGATGTTTATATGTCTTCCGAAAAAATTGCAAATGCGGTGATTGTGAGATCCTGATCAAAAAGAAAAAGGCGATTAATAAAAAGAAGGTAAGGTGAAAAATAGGATATATCCTAATGCTGCTATTACTAACAAATATTTTTTTATTGTAGCAGTTCCATTCAGTTTGCATTATTACACCTCGGATAACACAAACACGGTTTTTAAGTCCACCAGTGACTCTTCACAACTCTGAATGTAGTTACACAGTTATTAGTAAGTAAATTGAAATTTTTGTGTGATTTTAATTATAGTTATTTGTTATCAAGAAAGTAAATAGTCAATATTGACTTGTTTATACCTAGAACTGATCAATTTTGGGTGTATGCATTAATGTACCTTTAGAATATGTATTTAATATTTTTTCCCATTATTTTATACATTTATTAAGTTTGCGGTTAGTTACATTCTTTAATTGTATTTAATTTTTTTGGATACTTATCTACCAATTACTTGGTATATTATGTTGAAAACGACATGTTTTAAAATATAATTTATATTTTTTAGATTCGCCTTTTACAAGTTTTAAATTAACTGATGTAAACCTAACCTGCACTGAAGAAGTTTTTGTTTAGATTGTGTAGTATGAAGTGGACTGCGAAGAACTTGTAAGTTAAACTTTTGAGTACCAAATAAGAACACGAGATCTAATTCTTTGTTTTATCTTGCAAGGGCTGCCAACAAACTATAAATGAAATTTTTGTGTTTGTATTAAGTAGGATTTTAATGCTTAAATGATTTTTATGTTTAAAAATATGAAATGTAGTATACCACAAAATATTATTAAATAATACCACCAAGTACTGTGTTCTTTTTTTCCATATCTATTTCAAAATGTAAAAATTTCAGTTGTATTTTATTTAATTGTTGCAATTGTAAATGTATTGTGAAACAAATAAAGTTTAGTTTTTAGCAATAAACCTGTATTCACATTTTTTACATAAAATAATTCATTTATTGCCAAAGTGGAAAATTTTGCTATTATTCTCAATATCAAGATGCTGTATGGTCCGTAAGTAAATAAATAACTAGTTTTTAAAAGTAACATAATTAGTTTTTAAAATAAAATAAATTAAGGATTAATAGACAAGTTTATATATTTATGAAGTAATACAAAAACACCGTCATAAATTCCTAAAAAAAAGTTTATTTTTCTATGGCTTCCAGTATCTGATTTGGAGTTGGATATTTTGTAATCTTACTAAGATCTTCAAGATAGCTTGTAAAAGCCCATTTCTGATCCTGCACTTACAGAAAAGCTTCCTTCCTGTCTTTCTTCTATAGGTATTTTTATGGCTTCTGCTTAGACGAGTTGGCCAGTATAATTCCTTTTCTGGCAACTTCCAGCAGAGCAACACATAGTGCAACTTTTATGCATCTTTTAACAGTTCAGCTAGAGATGCCCCGAACTTCCCGCTTTCTTCGTTCCTTCATCCCTAGTGTCAAGACTATGGAACCTGCTACCTGCAGAATTTAAGTCTCTTGTGAATAAACTCCCTCTTACCACACTTCAGCCACCCACGGTGTGTTCATACTAGCCTCTGCCTTCGCGGACTGTTCCAAGATAAAAAAAAATATTAAAAACCCCAAACTTCTTTACTTGCTCATAAAATTTTATAAACGTCGTAATATAGGTGGGTATTATTAAAGAAAAAAAGATGTTAATAATAATTATATATCGTGTGTTTAAAAATACAGTAAGTACTCATAATTATAACAAATTAGCAATCATCAGTATTTTCTACATTTTAATTTTTTTCTCATTTTTTAAAATATTTAATGTAGTAGATACCATTGAAAAGGTACGCCATTGTTCTGTTGTCGCTTTAATTTTTAATTTTAATACTTAGTTGAATTACATTTATATTTTTGAAATATAAATTTTGTTCGTCGGTATAAAAGCAGTTTTTCGTTTCCACCTCAATTCTACGCCACTGTCCGGCATAAAATCCAACATGGCCGAAATGGACCCTTCTTGACGTCACACAAGAGTTTTTTAATATGGCGGATGTCATAACCCCCTTAGATTAATAAACTCTGGCTTGGCTTATCTGCTGTGAATCTTTTGTGACGAAATCAGTATTGTCTAATATATTTTTTTCCATTAAAATTTGAAAATTTATACAGTTTTTTATTATCTTGCAAACAGAAGGTCAGACAATTAAATCTATTATTAAAAAAATTAGAATACAAAACATTTTTAAAGACGATTGCCGGTATACCTTCTGAGAATTAAGGAAATAAAGAAATTGCTTGATCAGCTTAACATTAAAAATTGTTTGCTTTTATGAAGAACAGTAGCGAATGTTAAAAGAAAAAAATTAACGGGAGAATCAAAAGTAGACTTGGCAACAAATTGTCGGGCAAAGAGTTGGGCTTTTTCTCCAGAGGGAATAATAAATTTATATTTGTATGTAAGAGAAGAAAAAAAATTACCAAAGTTTTATCTAGTGGTTTTGACTGAGGACCAAACAATCTTTAACCTTTAAAATGATTTGATTGTAGTTTCTTGCTTAAATGTGGACTTGTGGGGATTTGGAAAAAAAAATTTTCAGCTTGTTTTTTCCCCCTTAATCACAGGACTTAAAGGAACAAGAGTTTATAATTTGGAGGTTTGGTTTGGGGTTAATTCTTTTTTTAAAAATTTTATTTTTTTGCCTTTATTATTGGACTTTGGATAGATAATGATTTTTTGTCAATACTTCAAAAATGAACTAAAAATTAAACTTTAACACCTAAAGCTTTATTTTATAACAACAAAATTTACCTAGGGCATATTTTAGTACACCAAAAAATTTTTTGTACAAAACTTGCCAATTACCATATAACTCATCCCTTACTGATTATCATCTTTATGTATAGTGTATATTAAATTAAAAAAAAATCCCCTAAAAAACCCATATCTGTATATTTTTATTTGAATGAAAATCTATCCCTCCTCTTCACAAAAAAATAATTTGCTGGCATTGTGTTCAGCAGTTTTAAAAATATTTAAGTTTTTTAAAAATTTCATTGATAATAATAATCTGCATTGCCTAGGAAAAAACAATTTATTTATATGTTCGTTTTTAAATCAGTCTCTAAAGAAATATGTTTTTGGATAGGAAGGTATGAATACACTCTTAGATGGGCCCCAAAAGCCCCATTTAAACCCTCTGGAATTTTTTTTGGGGGTTCAAAAATATTTTTTATTAAAGACCAGACAATATAAACTTTCTAAGACAAAAAAATTAAAAAAATATTATATTATTTTAAAAAAACCCGGGTTCCCAATAAATTATTTGTTTTCAAAGGGGTTTTTGTTTTCAATAGTATTGAATTTTTTAAA
>JAHBCN010006915.1:0-46248 GCA_019359885.1 Listronotus oregonensis
TCATAATATAATCTACCTTCGGTGAAATCGGCCACAGTTATTAAGATAAAAAAAAAAAATTAAACAAATGTTGAAAATTTTGCTTTAAAACCTTAAAATTTGATAGCTTTTTATTTTTTATGACATTTTGTCATAAAAAATAAAGTATCAGAATTCCCAATTTTAAAGAAAATTTTTTATTTTAGTTTAATTTTTTTCTTTAATTTTATCCTGACATCGGTGGCCGACTTCCACCAAACGTAGATTATTTTTTTTAATTTTTGGGTTTTTTGGGGGTTTTTCTTCTTTTTGTGGCGGTGATCTGCAAGTTTATAGGCAAATGGGGAGCAGGCTCACTCGCTAAAATGGGAACAAAGTGGTCCCATTTTTTAAAATTTTGGAGAAATTCCAAAAAAAAAAATCCCAAATCGATCACAAAACTGTAGAACATATTTTACTACATGGTAACAATTTAGCACAGTGGACAGAGCCTGTGCTTGTCACGCAGGCGACTCGGGTTCGGTCCCTTGCCGGGAATACTTATTTAGGAGTCTATGTCTAATATGTATTTAAGATTCATTAAAAAAAATTACTCTTTTTAATATTTATTTGTTTATCTGAAAAGTAATAACATTTTAAGTGTGGTACGAAATTATTTTTTGTTTCAGAGCTTTATTGCCACTTTTTCAAGGATATTTATAATTTTTAATATTTATAAAACAATAAACTTTCTTGTCAGCTGGCTTAGAGACACCCAAAATTCAAAGACCTTATATTATTATTTAAATTTACTTTTAATTTTTTTTTAATTTAATTATTATTTTCTTCGCTTATTTGGCCGTCGTATAACTATAACGTTGTTGTATTTTTAAATGTTGTTTCTTAAGGACGATCTGTATTGCTGCAACTTTTCATGCATATTTGATTAAACTATATTTTTTTTATTTCACTCATTGCCGTAGTTAATATTATTCTTTTAAAATTGCCTAAAGCGAACGAAAAACACATTCTTTTGATATAAATTTTTATTTATGTAGGACCATTTATTTATCGTTTATCACTAACTGTAAAATGTGCTATCGACCGTCTATTTCTAAGAAATTTAGTTTAAAAGGCATTGCACGGTTGTTGCATGCATTAAAAATGCACGCAGTTTTAATGCCTAAATGTGGACAGGCAAAATGATGCAATTTATTACGGGTTAAAAAATGCCTGAAAAGTTGCACAAATGCAGATCGCCCTTCATGTATGTAGACATGTACTTATGTTTTTATTTAACCCTTTTGACCAAATAATAATAATTATTAATTTGGACCAGTATTAAAAAAAAAAAGAAATAGTTCGTTAAAAATACAAAAAAAAATATCAAATGGTGATTGATTTCATATGGAATAAATTCTACCCAAATTCAGCTAAAATTTTGATTAACACAATCAAGGTTTGAATCGGTTTTGAGCACGAAAACGCGGGATTTAATTGTTGTTTAATTTTAACACCAAGGAAAATCAAATGACTACGAAAAAGATAATAATTTAGAATTTAAAATTAATAAAGTATTATTTTAAGTTATCTGTAAAACGTATAAAAGTTTTTAGTTTTCTTGGGTTTTACAAGAACTGTACGGTCTGTAATAAAAATTGTTATTAAATTTGACCTTGATTACAAATTAAAATTTGTCAAAGTGGGTCAAATTAAAAAAAAAGGTGTATTAATATATTAACACAGCAACTACATCAAATTAAGTTTGATGTAAAAACTGATTTCAGGGTGGGAGACTAAAGCAGTTTTAACTTAGTAAATAACCGCTGTAAAATTTGTTATGCAATCAAAAAGTCCTTGCTAAGTATGTACTCGCCAAAAAATGTTTATATAATAAGACTGCTTCGGTCCTGGTCCCGGGGTTTAGAGACTGAGTATGCTTAGCCCTATCGCACCCCTACCCTGCTCGGATTTATAATTATTGTTTCCATCAGTGGGAATAATTGGCTTCAACCATAACTGTTAGCATTCTTGATTTCATCCAGAGTCTGAATTAATAACTTGTTTTCTCTTGCCCAAAGACGAGCTGGGGGGATCTGTCACCCTTTCATAGATAAGTTCATGGCTTATACTCTGAGAAACTAGTCAGGTCTCTTTTATGCATTTCTTCGCGGACCTACTAAAGAGACTCTTTTTTTTATTCATCCCTAAAGAGTTTACGTTAACAGCCCCGCAGATATATAAAGATGTGATACTGCATTGCATCCTCATATTTTTTGTAACGTACATGATAGTAATGCTTGGCCACTGCGTAGGTATAGCGTAGAAATGCAAAAACAAGCTGTAAAACCAAAAATGTTTTATTTGGTATAATAATATTTAGAAAAAAAATTTTTTTCGTAGTATTTCATATTTGGGACAGCCTACGGGAACTTGTTAAATAACGTGGATGTCCCGTTTTTAGATGTTTTTCCGGTTTGGACAGCGATGTCTAAGTACCGAAGCATGCAGATATTTCATTTCACGGCACTTTTAGACCGATAATACCACGGACGTTATTCAAAGGATTTACACTTTGGAACTGTTCCGTCCTATCACGGATGGGTAGTGGTATCCAGTCGGGATCCAAAATTTATCGTGATACCTGAATCACATTTAATAGCACGCGGTATTTGCGTATGATCTCCCAGTAAACTAGTAACCAGGCCAGAACGATTTAATGCGGTAAAGGCTTGCTAATATCTGTAGAGGTCCCCTTAAAACCTCAAATTTTAAGATCCAGTGTTAATAAACTACCTCTGCTTTACTTAAAATACCCATGGTCTTTTAGTACTTAGGCTTTAAGCCTTACTGTCCTGTCCCAAGATAAAAAAAAACTTTAATAACATATATTTATGTAAAAACTTTTTACGTAGTATGAATGTTAAACTTACACTCACAAACTTATGTCGTCGTCATCATTATATTTCAAAAATTTATTTGTAAGCCCACTTATTAAATTAAATCTTAAAATTTAATTTTAAAAAGATTGAACGTGACAGCTTGTTGTTGTTACAAAAAACTAGTTTACTGTTTTTAATGAAGTTATGAATATAAATTCCATATTAATAGACTCCAAAACAATACAAAGCCAAAAGTTCTCCGGAAATTATGCTAATGAAAGTTTACGGCAACTTAGCCTTATAAAAACTTTAGAATGCTTCTTTATTTAATTATCGGGTCGCCATTAAAAAAAATAACTCAATTTTTTAAAAATTTATAAAAAAATATGAGACTTGTTACAGGATTAATTTTTAAAACCAATTATAAATGTAATCAATAGAGCCTTAAAAAGCTAAAGCAGTATTTTAAGGCTATTATAATATTACGGCGGTAAAATTTGAATTTTACGGATGAAAAGTGGCGCCATCAGCGGGCAGCAGAAGATAGGGAAGTTTAGAGACAGTTGTTGTATTATTTATAAATAAAACCCATGTAAATAAAAATCATATTTTATTTATTTAAAACTCGGTTATTTTACAATATTTGGGTGTGGAGTTTAAGCTAACAAAAATATTATTATAGAGAGTTATTAGTGTATGAAATAAGGCAGATGTTAAGCGGAAATCCCAAAATGTATGATTAAGGTTAGTGTCGCAAGCGAAAACTGAAAAATATATCATCTACTGGAAATGAGAAAATACAATGGACAATTAAATGTTCAAAGCATTTTTTTAACAACCAAATGAATGCTGGCAATGAAAGAGCCTTAGAACAGTTTAAATATGAACCAATTTATGGGTGCCGTAAAAAGCATTGTTTAGAATGTGGCTACGAAAAAAATGCAAATACAAAACTTCAATGTTATTCCCGATTTTTGAATGCTGTTGAATAGTTTAATGGAGAAAAGAGGCCCACAGCAGCAAAATTGTGGCCCCAATGGCTAGAAACTGCAGCAGTATTACAAAAGTGGCCTGAAAAATACAGTTTCTAAGTAGCAATTAATAATTTAACTGCTGCACCCAAAATTTTTTGGTGAAATGGACGCATAAAAGAATTAAAAAGTAGGCAACAATTTAAAGATACATTCATGAAGACCTTTACTATTTAACAAAGCAAAACTGAGTTCTGGCAGAAAATGCAATCAAGAATGGCAAACCCGAAAGAATGTATCTTGTAATTATTTTTATGAAAATTGAGTTTATGCCAGAGCTCAACTAACCCCAAACGCACTAGGGGCTCATGCAATAATTGTGGTTCAAATAACATCTTAAGCAGTAGTTCCTCAGTTGACCTTAAATTTGTATATCATTTCAGGAAGTCACAATACTATTGAAAAAGAGACATTGTCAATCGAAAACCAAAGTACTGTACATTCTTATTTTGATATTGTAGATTTTTATAGGGATCAGGTAAATTTTACTTTAAATTGTACTGTTGATCCTGGCATTGTAATTTCTTTATTAAGTTTAAAATTTTTCAGTAATTTTAAGTCACAAGCCTACAGAAACACATTTTAAATGTGCAAATAAATCAGAAATAAATATTTTACGTTCACTCAAATTTAAATTTAAAATATGTGATATTTTTATGATTTAACTTTTTATATGGTTCCTAAAAATGCGATATCCCATTCCGCTCTTTTACATAAATATTTTCTGTTTTTAAATAAGCAAACAATGTTTACTTTACATAAAGTTTTTTTTATGCCCATTTATGACAGTATTAACATAATAAATATTGATCATGTTGATTAAAGTGAAATTTGCCGATATTATTACACATTATTATTTAAAAGCTGAACGTCCCAAAGAAAGAAACGTTAAACACGTAATCAAAATCATTACTTAACCCAATCATGTACCGTTATATTTAATTGACTTTCTACAGTAAAAAAATGCAATTGATAACATTTTAATTAAAGTAATAAAAAAAAATATTTAAAAAGTAACTCTGAATATATTCCTATTGTATAACCAAAAAAAAAGGGGGATTTTGGTTTAGTGTTGATTTAATTTTAAATGAATTGATTAAAGACAAAATTTTCCCTTGCCCTTTTAGTAGAAAGAGAAATAACTTTCCATGTAGATATGCATCAACATTTTATAAAATTGATCATTTGTAGCAGCTTAGAATAATATTTATTATTTTAGTGTTTAATGTGATTTTTTTTTTAAAGATGGGACGGACAAAAAATAAGGAAAATAAATGTGGCATAAAACGGTTATGTCTATCTACATATATATACGTTATGAAAGGTTTATAATTAGGTTGTCATAATTTATTAAAGTGATGCCCGGGACAGCCCAAACGATCCTAGGATAAATAGCAAATGTTGGCCAAAAAAAATGGATGAATTGATGGATCATCATTTTTTTTAATTCTTTGTTTTTACGGTGAATTCATGGTGGTGATAGAAAAAATTAAAAAAAAAATTTAATTAAAAATCAGCTTTGAAAGTTAAAAAAAATTGTTATTTTTGCAAATAATCTTAAATAATTTTTTATTCTCATTGTATTCAAGCATATTGTTATTTTTTTCGCTTTGTTTTTTTTTATTTTTTTTTTAATATATATATATATATATATATATATATATAAAATATATATATATATATATATATATATATATATATATATATATTTTATATACATATATATATATATATATATATATATATATATATTTTATATATATATATATATATATATATATATATATATATATATATATATATATATATATATATATATATATATATAAAATTTTTAAAAACCCAAAAAACTATCGAAATCTGTATTTTTGCGTTTAAAGACTTTTTTATCATAAATGCGCCGTAAAAACAAGCAAAATTAAAAAATATAAAAATTTTAAATTTTTTCCCACCTAGGGCCCAAAAAAAAGGGGTTGACCCCACTTTTTAAATAATTATTTTTCTCGCTATTTTACCTTATTGAAATGTTGGTTGTAGAAATTGGACAAACTAACGAGAGGAGGTCCGATAGTGCATCGAGTTAGGGGCTTCCACTTGGCGTGCTTATAGTGTGGGTAGTTCCCAAACCCAAAACCCCCCAAATTCGCCATTTTGGGAGGGGAAACGCTTTTTCCCGAATAGTTGGTACGTGAAAAAGATAAGCTAGAAACCCTTTAAGGGGTTTGAGAATCAGATTTGCGTCTAGACGGTCCGTGGTTCGAGCCCCGTCGAAGATGTGCTTTTTTTTTTTTAAAAAATTTTGTTTAAATTTATAACTTGAGATTATTTTATTATTTGTTAAACCCTTTTTTTAATATTTGAATTTTTTAAAGTTTATTTAAATTTGTTTTACATATATTATTCGGTGGTATTTTTTTTAAAAATTTGTTTAAAATTTTCTATAATTAAACTTTTTAAAATACCCATAAGAGAAGAAACAAACCACACAAACACAGAATGTCAGATATAAAAATAGAGCTTAAATTAAACTAGGTAATTTTTTCTCAATAAACAAAAAATGTCGCTAAGACCATATTGAATTGCAAAAAATGGTTGGTCACATTTTCAAATAGCTTGTCAGAATCGTGCCAAAATTTGGGAGCATACGGAAAATATGAGTTTTAAATGATATATCAAAAACCAGGAAAATTAAAAATTTTTGACGTCAATCTTTACTAACTTTCAGTAAAAAAAAAAATATTAAATTAAGTTCTAAAGTAGGAGAATAAATAACTATATTGACCTTCGAGTTTTTCCCTAAAAACAAGAGCTAAAAAATAATTTTGAAGTCCATACTTTACACTCTATAATTTTAAATTTAAAAATAACATAAATCAATAAAAGCCGTTTATTACCGATATTGTGGTTTGTTATTATATGTAAAATAAAATCCGACCCTGGTCGGAAATTTTTTTGAGGTTGGCATAGTGACCGTACATTGTTGCCAGTGGTTACGAAACGGTGGGTTATTCGTTCATTACCGTCGAAGCACGATTTAAATTTTGATCAGCCATAGAATGCCTTTGGGGGATTTTTTAAATCTGATATAAAACCAATCACATTGGGAAAATCCATAAAAATTTTGTCACCCTAAGGGGGGGGGGAGGGGGAGGATTGTGACATCGGGGACAAGGGGTTTGGGGGTGATCAGCTTGTAAAAATCTAAAATTTTTTAAACGCAAAAACCCAAAAGCAAACGAAAAAATTAAGAATCCTTTTTTTTTTTTTTGTCACTTATTTTAAAATATTTGATTTGATGTTAATTCTCATAAAAAATATTTTTAATAAAAATATAAAAACATTGTGGAATTAGTGTTTTGATTATTTTTATATGTTCAATTTTAAAATATGTGACGTCACACTTGGAGGAAGGGGGTCTTACAAATGTGACGAGTTCGACGAGGGGTGATCAAAAAATCATTAAATTCGTGTGACGAAATTAATGGATGGCCCCTTGCTTGTTTGGCCATTTGCTAAGGGTGCCTTGTTGGTGCAAATGGCAATTAGGAAACACCGTGTAGATACAAAAAGGGGTCATAAATTTAATTATATCGCAATACCTTTGTTTTTTTGTTATTTTAAAATTGCTAATGTACTCAAAGTTTATAGATATATTTAAAAATAAGATTGGCCCCAGATACCTTTTAAATTTAAAATATATTTTAATATAAAAAAACCCAAATTTATATTTAATCCAAAAAACGTTTTTTTAAAACATCCAAAAAAAAAAACTTTTCCTTTAAGGTGTTAGACAATGTAATGGTTTTAAAAACACTAGAATCTTGGATTCCCCTTGTCTTTATTTGTTAATTATTAAAAACGTTTCTTTGTGATGTATCTCCAAAACCCTTTTCAAGTGATAACTAAAAAATATTCCTAAAAGCTACGACTTAAATATTTTCCCCCGTTTACCGAAGCTTTACCCACTTTTCACGGTCCCAGCAACGGCTGCCAGATATTCGAAATATCGATGATAAGATGAATGAAATATGATGAAGTTCTTAAAAGGAAAATACAGATCTCTTGATAAAAAATCCAACAGCACCCCAAAAAGAACAAAATTTACGGGGAAAAAGGGAAAAAAAAAAAATTTTTGCCCCATGAAACAAAAAAACTTTAACCCACAACAGTAAACCCCCCTCTTTTATGGACTACTAAAAATACACAAGGACAATTTTAACCCCCCCGGGCCCATCACCAGTTCTGAAACGCCCCCACGGGCGAATTTTTTAAAACCCCTTTTTTGACCTAATTAAACCACTGGTCGGTAAGTCTCCATCTTTCGTTAAAAACCTATTTTTTTGTTTATATTCTTAAAAATGTAAAAATGGACCAGACGATATTTTTTTTATTTTTTATGTGGAAAGTCTATACAAAAAGTCCCAATAGAAGAATCTTTAAAAATTATCCCCCAAGCTTAAAGGGAAAAAAAAACATTAGAGAACGCACCACCCCGCCGCGGGGTGGAGGAGGGGTTGTTGGAGCTTTGCTTCCGTAGTTCTTTTTTTTTGAAAGATGAATTCTGCGCGCAGGATTCCCCCCGGGTTCATCGCTCCCCCCAGTGGTGGGAAAAAATCTATATGGAAGGGTTTTAAAAGGGAAAATGAAATTTAAAAAATGCACTAATTAAACCAAAAGTTTGGCTAAGATATGTTGACGATATTTTTTTTATATGGACAGGTAATGACGAAGAACTTTAAGGTTTTTTTAAAACATCTTTATTGCCTCCGACCTTGTATTAAATTCACAATGGAGAAGGAGCAAAACTCGGCCCTACCTTTCCTCGACGTTCTAGTCAAACGAAATAATGGTCATATTCAAACCTCGGTATACAGAAAGCTTACCCACACTGGACAATATTTACACCAGAATTCTAACCACTCCAACGGAACCAAACAGGGGGTTATACGTACTTTATATAATCGTGCAGTGACCCTATGTAACAGTAGGGAATCACTGCAAGAGGAAATGGATAACATAACTAGGGATCTTAAGCAGAACGGATACAGTGAGAGGCTAATAAAGAAAACAATCGAAAAATATCAAAATAAGACAAGAAACTCTAATTTGAACGAGACCCCACGTGACCAAATATTTATGACAATTTCATATATTAAAGGAACTTCAAAAAAGATTCGCAGAATCGCGAATAAGTATAATATTAAAACGGCGTTTAAATCCCAAACTACTCTAAGAAGTATTCTTACTAAGACGAGACCAGACAACAATGTTTTAAATAAGGACTGTATCTACCAAATTCCCGGAATGTGGTGAGGTATACATCGGGGAAACAAAGAGACCACTTGAGTTAGAGTTAAAAAAAACATAAAACATACGGAACGAGGTGAAACGTCAAAGTCAGGGACCGAACACGCTTGGTCAAAACAACACCGCATACAATGGTCGGAAGCAAAAACTATTTATAAAGAAACCCACTGGAAAAAAAGAAAATTCAAAGAAGCTGTAATAATTTTAAACAACAAAAATGTATTTAGAAGCCTAGCATCGATATTTCGAATATCTGGCAGCCGTTGCTGAACCGTAAAAAGTCGGTCAAGCTTCGGTGAACAAGGGATAGTCGTAGCTTTTAGGAATAGTTTTTAGTTATCACTTGAAAACGGTTGAAGATACATCACTAACCGAAACGTTGTGTAATAATTAACAAATAAAGACAATGGAAGTCCAAGATTCTAGTGTTATTGAAAAAAAACTTTCTTTAAAACCACCATTTTTCTTTAATTATATAATAACACTAAAAATAAAAGTTTAAAGCAATCAATGCATAAAATTTGTTTACTCTGTAATGTTGATTATTTTAAGTTTTATTTTTTTTTTTTTAGCTTTTTTAGTTTGGGTTAGAATATATTTTACTAACGTCTGATGTCAGTAGTATTTAGTTTGATATTTTATTTAACAAACGATATACATTCAAAACATTTACCTGACACACAAGCAGCCACAGTTGCTTGTGGAATTTTTAAATTAGACTTAGGAGCCTGGTTTCTCAATATATTTGGAAGAAGTTGGTATCGAATGTTTTTATATAAAAAAAACATAAAGATTATAATAAAATCTATTTTAATTTAAAAAAAAACGGAATTTACTACGTTGAAACAATTCTTTCCGTGATTTCTTATGATATTCACTACAAATAAAAAACCAAATATGTACAAAAGTAGGGAAAAAAGGTTACACTTAATAAAATCGCTTTTTATGTAAATCTAAAAGGGCCTCGCCATTGCCTATGTACGCGGGACAGTTTCCACTGGGCCACCTTGGGCCCCCGGGTGATAGCCTTCTTTCGGACGTCAAAGACCACCAACGCTGAAGAAATGTTGTATAATAAATGTATTGTTAACTTTCTTGGGCTCATAATTAAAAAATACAGATGTTTTAAAATGAAATGAATAATTACCCCGTGAGATCAGAGAAGCAAAGCAACGCTAAGTACGATCAGTACCTGTATGGATGACCGCGAGTGAACACCGGTTGTCGTTGGGCGTGGTGCGGAATCAACGTTAAACTGTAAGCCCCGCCCGTATGACATTACTAAGACGTTATTAGGAGGTCGTTCATAGTTAGTAGTTATTTGTATAAAATCCGTGGTGACACCACCGCGTTGTCCAAACAGTGCCGTGAAATGCAATGTCTGCAAATTTTGGTACTTGGACAACGTTAACAAAATCGTGGACAAAATAGGTTAAACGTGTTAAAACCCGGCACCCACTGTACCTATATCCCAGTATTCAGGCTTTATACAAGCCTTAGTGAGCTGTCATGATTTAAAAATAAAATATAGTGTACATGAAGCATTTAATATTTTAATATGCTACTTTCTAAGTCAAAAATAAATATATTTTTAACAAAATTAACTGCTATTCTAATACAGGGTTCTCCATAACAGAGACTACCAATTTTAATAGCTTAACAAAATTCTTCAAACTTAATAAAACAAACAATTTATTACACGTAATTACAATCTATTCTTCTCGATTTACTGTAACATACGACTTAACCTAACGTTGAAAGTGCTGCTAAACCTGCCGCCACTCCACATTTACATACAGGGAGAAGTAAAGGCGGTACTCTATAGACTCAAACGAGGTCAAAGTCCAATTATAGGACATCAAAGGATCTCAAGATGGGAAATTGAGAGGGACCAAGAGGTCAGCTTATTGTTTGAGATGCCCTCGGACAGGTCAACCCCTCGTTTCATCTTCAACAGACAATTTCGGATTGTCATACCAGATAGGGAGGACTGGAAAGAAGGCCCTCCAATCAAAGCCGATCATATCTGGTATACAGATGGCTCCAAGACCAACAAGGGAGTAGGAGCTGGCATTTATAGAGACAAGCCTAGAGATAACCTTAAGTCTTGGTCAGCACGCCACGGTTTTCCAAGCGGAAATCGCAGCAAGAATGCATTGTGCTTGCTGATTAAAGAAAAAGGGAGTAAAGGAAAACACATCGTCATTTACTCAGACAACCAAGCCCCTGCCCTGAAGGCCATCAGTTCTCCAAAAGTTAATTCCAAACTAGTGGGGGACTGTATACAGGCCCTGGATAAAGTCACTTGGCAAACAAACTTACGGTAGCCTGGGTACCAGGCCACGAGGGCCACCCAGGTAACGAAGAGGCCGACGACCTAGCCAAAAGAGAATCAGGCCATGGAAATGATAGGCCCTGAGCCATTCTGTGAAATCTCGGCAGGCCTCCTTAAAGCATTTGTCAAGAGCTGGATAGACAGAGAGTTGCAAAGCTGGTGGTTACAAACACCGGGACAACGACAGGCAAAAGCAGTTCATTAAAACCTGCTCGGCCAAGTTTACCTCGGACCTACTGAGCCACAGTCGTAAAGTCGTAAGGATAGCGGTAGATCAACTAACAGGACATTGCAAACTCAAAAAGCACCTGAAAAGAATAGGCCTGGTAGAGGATAGCATGTGTAGGTTCTGCCAGGAGGCTGAAGAAACAGCCATACATGTGTGGTGCCACTGTGAAGCACTTTGTAGGCTTAGGCTTGGTAAGGAAAAGCCAAAACCGGCAAGACATATGGAGTGGCCAGTGTCAAGACTCTGGAGTCTAGTTAAGAAGACGGGCCTGGACAAGGTACTCTAAAGAACGATAGGAGAAACCACAATAAATCTGACAAGGTTGCAGTGGTAGAGGTCATTTTTGCCATCTCCGCTCAAATAATCTAATCTAACGTTTAAAAATTATGTCTGACCGCCATCAGTTTCAATACACCTCTCAAGATAGGACAAGAAATGATTCATGACACGATGAATTAAAACTTGATCCATTCGCCAGACTTTTTCAGCAATTTAGATTTTAAGTTCGTGGATATTTTCTAGACAAGTTGCAAAAACATTTGCCTTTAAAAAGCCCCAACAGAAAAAAAATCTGGTGCAGTTAAGTCTGGGAACCTCGATGACCAATTTAAATTCCCAAATCGTGCAATGCATCGCTCATTAAACACTTCTCGCAAACTCTAGCGGTATGTGCTGTTGCCCCATCTTGCTGGAATATTAATGCATTTTTTGTAATCCCGTTTTGTCCAAATCAGAAAAAAAACGTCTTTAGCACATTTACGTAACGCACAGACGTCACTGTTAGAAGACGGTTCTTTTCATCTTCAAAAAAATATGGACCAATAATGCCAAAGGTTCCTACCGCACACACCAACCAATAACATTTGGATTATAAAGATTGTAATAATTTCTTAAGGATTTTCGTTTACCCAATCCCTAAAATTCTGTTTATTAACCATGTCATTCAAATAAAAATTTGCCTCGTCACTCATTAAAAGATTGTGGATGTACCCTCGATGTTAATTTCCGCGCCTTACTTCTTTTATTGAGTTACTTCTTATGTAAGTTTCTACGCAAAAAACCGTTTTTAAACTAAATAATCCATGAGGATTAAAACTTTAAATTATGTGTCAGAACCCGAAGATAATTTATTATAATATCAATTGTATCCTAGTTTCTGACAGGCGCCTACTCGATTAATAACATGTTGAATAAAATCCCAAACAGAGCCGGATTTAGGACTATTGGGGCCCTTGGGGCGGATTTCGTTAGATCTTACTATTAAAAATGAGGTCCACAAGAACGAGTAGTTATTTTCTCTTGCTGAATCCGAATCTGAAACTGGGTTTCCGGAAAAGTGGTCGCAGAAAATCGACTATTTAATTTTTTTAATACACTGTAGCTAATAAACTACTGAAGTTAGAAAAATGTTCTCAGATACTTTTTTGTTCCTTATAAAAAAAGGAAACAAAATGGCGTTTTCTAAATTAAAATTCGTCCATTAGAACTGAAGATATTGCAAATTTATTGCAAAAATATTGCAAAATAACGATGTTTCCTAACTTTTCCGTCATAACTTGGCTTCTATTTAACGTAGAAAGTCCCACAGCCGCTCGTTTTAAACTTAAGGTCTAAGGTGATAGACCCTATAAATATTATTTAAAAAAAGTTACAGCCTCCTCAACGGGTTATTTTATAAAAAAAAAGCAGCGTAATTTGTTTATTAGCATTTTTAACAAAGAAATATGTAAAATATCACCGACAGAAGTTTGTAAAATCCAAAGGCCATAGAAGATAATGATATACAGGGTGTCCCAAAAGTAATGGGACACAGAGCAACAGCAGATTCTTTAGGTCGAAATAATGCAATTTACGTAAACTTGCCTATTCCCAAAGTTGATAATAACTAAGGTACAGGGTGTTAAACTTTAAATTTTGTTTTCGTTTTCTCATAAGAAGTCTTTAACTAAATAACATAGCGGTACAAAATTGGGGATCTGGGAGTTGTTTAAGGCGAGAAATTCAAATTCGTCCATGCTTTTGATGTTGCTAGTAGAGGGCGCCAGCTACGGCCTACCTCACTTTTTTTAGATGACATAACTTTTGTTACGCTTAGTATATAAGTCCCTTTGCATCAAAGATGTAGAAGGAAGTCTCCAGGAGCAACTGTGTTCGAGATAAACGGACTTTAAAGGACCCCGCAGTTTTCTCATGAAAAATGAATTTCGGCCTGAAACTGCGAAATCCTTTAAAGTGCCTTTATCTCGGAAACAGTTGCTCCTAGAGACTTAAATGAGATATACATTTTTAATGCAGAGCGACAATAGTAACTTATTTTTTATTAAACAGGTCTATATACTAAGATTAAAAAAACTTATGCCATCTAAAACAAGTGGGGTAGGCCCTCTCAGACAACTCCCAGATCCCCAATTTTGTACCGCTATGTCATTTAGTTGAAGACTTATTACGAAAAAACGAAAACAAAATTAAAAGTGTGACACCCTGTATCTTAGTTATTCTCAACTTCGGGATAAGGCAAGTTTACGTAAATTGCATTATGTTGACCTAAGAAGTCTGCTGTTGCTCTGTGTCCCATTACTTTTGGGACACCCTGTATAAAAAAACGTACTTACTTTTTCTCGGACTTTTCTTATATAGAATTTATTACAATATAAAATAGATAGTCTATTATGGTAAACCCTGTATAAGTACATAGACAATTTAAACTATTGCTTGTTGGCTAATAGTATACAACTTAGTGACTCAATTAATGATGCTTCTTGTGACCTTTTTAATTAGAAAAGTTTAAAATACTGCATAAATGATAAATCCTTTTCGTATTTTTTTATTTCTCATTTATAAGGTTATATAAAATACTTTTAAAAAATAAATGCATATATCAGAGAACAATACCTAATAGGATGGATGGATAGATTTTTTTATTTGCGGTTAAGTGTGCAAACTCTAGTTTCAAGGTTACGAGACTTACCAAATTAAATACAATAAAGAACGCCTAGATATGAGCTGTTGGAGACAATATGCGGAGTCAGGATTTATCAATTTCAAGGATGAAATAATTATTTTTAAAGGTCCTTTTCTTGGCATTTGTATATAAAACTGTACATGAGCTCTGTTCTCAAAGATAACTGCTATCACAGAAATTGAAATAGTAATCAATAAAGTAATTCAATAAACACTATTTGGTTAAGGCTTTTAAAAGCTTTAGTATGTTTTTGTTTACACCTAAAATTGTAGAATGGCAAAAATACTTTTTTATCAAAAACTTCAGTTGTGAATTTCCTGGCAGTAAGAGTTTGTAGACTAAGTTGCTACTGGGTGTACTTAGTATAGTGCATCATGAAACTACGACAAGAAAATTTTAATTTAAAAACATATGTGCAAAGTTTACAGAATAAAGATAGAAGTCGGGTCACTGGGGCGAAGTCAACGATTTAACATCGGCCGCTGTCCTGATCTTTTGAAATGCCAAGGGCATTAAGGGACAAGTTCTTTTTGCGGACATGGGCGAATGGCTGTCAGGACAAAGTGGTCCGCGCACCAGTGGCGAATTTACCAGCAGGCTGAGCATGCTGGGGCCTAGGGCGGGAGATTTTAGAGTCGGCAAATTTAAGGCCAATTTTTTTATTTGGACCTCATAGAAAAGATTTATAATTATATAACTAAATACTATTAGTTCCACACAAACAATTAGCCGGATTGTTAGCAGCTATCTACCCAAAATATATTGTTATAATAATTCCAAATTTCACATAGGTGTAACACTAAAACAAAGTAAGCAAACCAATGCTTTTAAGCGATATCGCTTTAAATAAAGAGGGTAAAAGGTGGAAAAGTTGATATTTTACGTAATATTTTAATAATTTTCTTTTCTTTTACAAAACAAAACCTATTTAGTGTTTTGACCCAAAAATGTTGTAAGAACACAGGGGTTATAAAAAACAACACTCACGGCGAATTTCAGTTTCTTTTCGAATATTTTTAAAAGTATTTTTAAATATCCTTACATTATTGGTTTTTAAATGTTTTAACTTTGCCTCTATTTAACAGACCCGCTATATTCAATAGATTTACAGATCTCCATATTTTATTAGTGCAGCCAGATTGTGAAAAAAAGTACTCTCTCCTGATCGGGACTCCGAAAGGAGCCAAGCGATGCCGAAGTCTCCTTCACATTAAGGAAAAGTTTTCTTCTACCACTCGACGCGGAGAGGTAACGTTGGACGTAGACAAGCGGTTGTGTGCGTTACCTCTCCGTGTCGCGTGGTAGGAGAAAGCTTCTCCTTAATCTGGGGGAGACTTGGGTATCGCTCCGCTCCTTTCGGTGTACCGACCACACCGATAAGCACCGCTTACATTGTGTGCGTCGCTAGCGTGTTGCGTGGAAGGAGGAATTTTCCCACAATCTGGCTGCACTGCATATAACTCGGTATTATCTATATAAAGTTGGCAGTGCAAAATCGGCGAAACTCGAAAAAAGCAGCGAAATTTGTTGCTAATCAGCTGCCAAAGACGATTTTGTTGCTCAAACCGATCTCCGGAAATTGTCATAATCGATTAAACAAGTATCGAGAAATTTGTTGCTGTAGGACGTCACTGAAAAAAAAAACAAAAAATAAAAAATATTTTTTTAAATAATTGTTCTCGATTTTTCTGGACTATAATGGGAATAATTTTTTGCTGTTCATAGAAAATAGAAATGCTTATTTAGGTGTACCTATAGAGTTATCAAAAAAATAGCAACCAAAGATCGGATTAGTTCTCGTCAGTTCTGGCTATTTGGGTTCTGACTCTATACACCTAAATAGGCGTTGCTATGAACAGCAACAACATTATTTATTTATCAAAATAGTCCGGAAAAATCGGGAATTAGGCTAGTTAGTTTTGGGTACTCACTATAAAACAAAATTGTATTTAAAAATTTGATTTTCATTTTATAATTTTTTTAGTGACATCCTACAGCAACAAATTTCTCGATACTTCTTTAACCGATTATCCCATATTGAGCCATTTTTTCTGCTATCTTAACATATGGCTAGCACAGATGATGATTTCCGAAGATTGATTTGAGCAACAAAATCATCTCGCAACTAATTAGCAACAAAAAAGCAATATTTTTTTTTATTGTTGCTGATATTCCACTGTCAGCTTGATGAGGCTCATATTATTTACTTTTGAATTTGTAGCATTTTGTACTTCTTTCCCAAATTAGTATTTTAATTTGTTTATTATTTAAAAAATAAACAACATAAGATCTATCAACAATAAGAAAAACACCCTTTTAATTGCTAAGAAAAGTAAACAGTAAGTAAGAACAGATTTTCAAAGTAACTTGTTATTTAAATTTGTAAAATTAAACATGTATATTTACCGTGGATTAAAATTACTTGAACAAACAAACCATTTAGAAATACCTTATGCAAATTTAATCATAACCTAATAACTAACTCAATCGATCTAGCAAAACAAATCTTAATTTTGATATCAGAGCCCTGAAATTTTTCAGCCCGGTCTAGATGCTATGTAAATTAAAACTTTCGGTTTTTAGAAAAAAAAAAATTTTAGTGTGAAAAACACATTTAAATTTTTGTACAAAGCCTCTGTATTCTTTTTCAAGCGACCTAGCTTAAATTAAAAATGTTTAGTTTGATTGACGATTGCAGTCTAATTTTAAACTTCACAACAATCCTTATGAACAATAAATTAATAAGTTTTTGGGTTAAATCCTGCAAAACTATTCGTTTAAAAAAAATTACAAATAAAAATGCAAAAAAAAAACAAAATAAGGTTTTTTAATATTAGAATACAAATTCTTAAGTGAATGCCAAACGTCAGGCATCACCTTTGGATTTCGTAATTTAAACTCGTTTCGTTTTAAAATAAAAATTACAGATAAAAATGCAAAAAAAATACTAAAGATTTTTCTGCAATAAAAATGACAAGAACATTTATAAGGTGTTAAAATGATTTTTTAATATTAGAATACCAATTAACAGTTAAGTCCATGCCTCGGTGCATGCCAAACATCAAGCATCACCTTTGGATTTCGTGATTTAAACTAAATTCAAGACAAGGTTATTAAAAAATTTTCACTTTTTTGTCAGTTATTTAACTAACACCTTTTTATGGCTAATAACTATGTTAAAACTTTTCAAATGACACGAAGACAGTAATATTAGTGTCAGTTTTTTTTATAGTTATTAAAATTTAATAGGTTTTAAATATACAACCTTTACAATTGCTTATTAATTCGCAACTATAATTGAAAAACGGTTTTAAGAAAAACCAACATAAAGCAAAAACTGGACCAAAACTTTTGGAAGACAAAAAACACAAAAACATTGTTAAAAAAATAATTTTCACATTTTAATGATTTTTTTTACATATACAGGGTGTTTTAAATTCAACTCTCACCATTGAGATCTCAGAAACGGTAAGAGATACAAGAAAATCTTCTCTACTTTTGGAAATATGGCGGAAAAACTAAAATTTGCGATATTCGTTTTTTTACGAGCTTATTTTGGAAGGTAGAAAAAAACCTTAAAATACTGTCTAATAGGAACTTTTTACACTTTATCTATTGGCGAAGTCAAAAATTTCTTACGACGTTTCGTTTTCGCTAAACCATCATTAACTTTATTTTTTTAAATATGGCCTTTGATTGTTTATTGCATTTTTTTGAAGTAGTATTAATCCCAATTACAATGATATAACACTTGATATTTTTCTGTTAAATAAACATATTTTCCATAAGAGACAATGAGTTAGACAAGGAACGCACATGATTTCTTATAGGGGCGTTCGGTATTTGTTAAATAAATATTAAATGTTATAAATTTTTTCGTGATAATTCAGTTCAGTTTTTTCGTGATATTTCCGAAAGTACAAAAGATAACTTCAATTTTTTGACAGTGTATTATTAGGCTATAAAATACGCAACTTTGTTCCAATTTAAACTTCTTCGTATCTTTTACCGTTTCCGAGATCTCAATGGTAAGAGTTGTATTTGAAATACCCTGTATGATCTTTCGGAGTTTTGCTCAAATAAACTTTGGAGACCCTCTTAGTTTTTTATCGCCAGCCGTTACTGTAGGAGAAAAAATACTTATCTATCATCTGCCTATCTTACAAATTAAAAATATAAAAAGATTACTGAGGGATTGATTAAATTTCAGTTTTCAGTATTATTGGGAAAATATTTATAAAATAATAATTTAAGGTGTTTAACAATTCAATAGTTTCTTGTTTTTATTTAGTTATTTAAAATAAATATGAAATTGGTAAAATAAAAATTTAAATAATTAATTGAGAAAATAATTAATTTTAAATTTATTATTTAAATCCTTATCGTTTTTTTTATGTTTGGAATTGCAATTTTATGTTGTTATTTAATTCTCAAATTTTATTTTATATTTATTTTATAATAATAGGCTTATTACATATTTATATTGGTATATTTTTAAAATTAATTTGAAAATCTATACGTCAGTGTAGTTTAAGTTATGTATTTTTCGAGGTGTTTCTTATGTTATTTGAGATATTTGGTAGAAGATACTTCTATTGCCTAACCAACGATATGATCATCAATAAAAATTAATTGTACGAATTCTAACAAAAAACACCCGATTAATTTGACCGATATTCGGTGACTAGCGTTAAACAGGTTTACCTATATAATAATGCAAATAAAAATGTCAAACTTGACTATGGCACTACGCCCGACATACAAAAAGTTGTATAAAATATGTACACACCGAAAAAACAAACAAAAACAAACATCAGCGAACAAACGTTTTTCTTTAGTGCAGACAGTAAAAACGCGAACAAACGTTTGTTTGTTCTTGTTCATACATGTTCGAGTAGACGACGGTACATAAAAATTTATGTACACACCGAAAAAACAAACAAGAACAAACATCAGCGAACTAACGTTTTTCTTCAGTGTAGACAGTTAAAACGGCGAACAAACGTTTGTTTGTTCTTGTTCGCACATGTTCCAGTGGACGTCGGTACATCAAAGAGAATTTTTGTTTTTATGGTCATCCATATCTATTCCAACTAGTCGAACAAGAGTAAACAAACATTTGGTTACGCTATGTAGACAGAAAAAGCGAACAATAAACAAAAAACACATACAAAGAAAGTGAACAAGAACGAATGTTTGTTTTTGTTTATTTTTTCGATGTGTACATACCTAAAGAAAAATAAATTTTGTTTGTCGTCATCCATAACTTTTCCAACTGGTCAAACAAGAGTGAACAAATATTTAATTGCGCTATGTAGACAAAATTACTCGAACAATAAACAAAGAACACATACAAACAAGGTGAACAAGAACGAATGTTTGTTCTTGTTTGTTTTTTTGGTATGTACATACCTTAAGTTTATAGCAAAATATTTTCATAAATAACAAAAAGAAATTTGTAAAGTGCTTCTACCGCCCCCACCATTTTTATTATTTGTTCCATAAGACGCACATGTGGCGGTGGAAAAATTGGTCTGATCAATTTTGCTATTAAACATTAATATTTACATTTAATGCAATAAACATTTTTAAAGGTCAGGAATTGGTGTTTTTTTTAAATTTGTGAAAAATTAGTAGGTAATCAGAAAATAGGTCCTGATTATCAAAACGCGCCAAATCTTGAGGTTTCTATGTCTACTGATATTAATATTCATAGTTTTAGATATAATGTAGTATATTTTAAAAAAATAAAAGTGACTAAAATAAGAGCAAAAAAGAAAAAAAATAATGATGACAAAGAACTTATTTTAAGAAAACTTATAGGAACACTTGGTAAGTAAAGTTAACTTGAGATACTAAAACTTAAGAAAAAAACATTAAAAATTAAAAGCACTTATCCTTCCGACCTTAAATTATCGTTTACTTGTAAAAAAATTGTACTTTTCAAAACACTAATGGTGGTAGTGAAGGGGGTGTCCGAAAAAGAAGTTTTCTAACAAAAAATCGGCTATTGCTAAAGTAAAACTTTTCCAATATCAGGCATCTCCATTTTCAAAAAAAAACAAAATAAAAAAAATGGTGGCGGTGGAAGGGATGCCCTAAAAACCAAAACAAAAAGCTAAAAAATCATTATTTTATACACTGCAACTTTCCAAACCTCAGGCATTTTTTATTTTTATGAATTAAAATTTTTCACCTATAACCGACGCTCCACCCTACTGGACACATACACAAGAGCATACAGGATGACAAAACAATGCAAAAATTTGACAGTAAAAATATTTTTTAGTTAAAATAATTTTGCTACATAAACGTATGTTTAATTTTTCTCCCATCTTAGTTTTTAACCGGAAATAAAAATATGTTTAAATGTTTACCTACACAGGGTGTCCTGATACGGTCGTTCTCCTTCGATATCTCGAGAACCCTTCATCGCAGAGCTTTCGAAAAAAATATTTATAGTAAAATCGGCCTCGAGAAAATGCTGGAAATTATTTTCAAGTTTTTAATTCTTCCAATAGAGGGCGTAAAACTAAGAAGAAAATTAAAAACACGGATTATTTAAAAATATGCCATATTATAACTTATGTCGTCGATAGTTTTCTCACAAACTGTGTAAAATAAGGAAACTTTTTTCTTTTAAGCGTTTTTCCCTAACCTGTCAAATATAGGGAGGAGGGAGGAGCGAATGTATATTTTAAAAAAATTGAATAACTTTGTTTCGGTTTAACCGATTTTGATAAACTAGGTTTCGTTTGAAAGAGCTTTGAACAGGGCTTAAGGTAAAAATATTGGTATAATAAATTTATTTTTTTGTTTTATCCCCAGAAACTGATTTGTGTCAAAGTTATAAATTTTGTCATTTTTTTGAAAAAATTTAAATACAATTGTATTATTATAAGCCCATTAAAAATAGCATAAAAAAGTTAAGAAACTGGTGAAAACCGCAATTCGATATCTTAATTACTTCTCGAGTTATTGGCGAAAAACTGCATTACTCGTATCCTTTCCTATTTTAAGCTGTCAGATAAACAACGCGGCATTTTTATCAAGAATGCCATGACAACAAAAACCATTTGTTTCTTTGCGAATATTAAATAATATCAATAATATCCTTATTATTTGTTTATTATCAATTTAATAACAGTATTTGTAAAAAATATATCGTAGATAATAATAGCTGATTATTATCTACAGGCTTTCGCTAATTGTATCTTCGTTGTGCTGGAATAGGATGCACATTTCCAGTTCCTCTTAAACGGGTTGTCAAACGTCTAAACACTTATAATGCTTAAAATGCCGTCTTATGGCATATTGTCTCGTCGCAATAGAGGCATTTGAAAAATTTTCAAAATAAACGGCAAATCATCATATGCCTCGGTGGTGGAAGAAGACATAATTTAAAATTACTTAATAAGGATTAACAACACCACTACTAATAACTCGACTAATAATAATAGCGATGAACTGCGATAAACAAGAACTAAATTTAAATTTTTCAGGTTTGACAAACAATGCAGTTGTCATTTTTGACGTCCCGGTTTTCTGTGATTTTTGTCGTCCCTCTCGATAAAAACGCCGCGTTGTTTATCTGACAGCTTAAAATAGGAAAGGATACGAGTATTGCAGTTTTTCGGCAATAACTCGAGAATTAATTAAGATATCGATATGCGTTTTCACCAGTTTCTTTAATTTTTTATGCTTTTTTAAATGGGTTTATAATAATAATACCATTGGATTTAAATTTTTCGAAAAAAATTACAAAATTTATAACTTTGACACAAATCAGTCTCTGGGAATAAAACAAAAAAATAAATTTATTATACCAATATTTTATCTTCAGCCCTGGTAAAAGCTTTTTAAACGAAACTTAGTTTATCAAAATCGGTTAATCCGAAACAAAGTTATTCAATTTTTTTCAAATGTACATTCGCTCCTTCCCCCCCTATATTTGACAGGTTAGGAAAAAACGCTTAAAAGAAAAAAGTTTCCTTATTTTACATAGTTTATAAGAAAACTATCAACGACATAAGTTAATATGGCATATTTTTAAATTATCCGTGTTTTTAATTTTGTTCTTAGTTTTACGCCCTCTAGAGGTAGAATTAGAAACTTGAAAATAATTTCCAGCATATTCTCGAGATCGATTTTACTATAAATATTTTTTTCCGAAAGCTATGCGATGAAGGGTTCTCGAGATATCGCCGGAGGACGACCTTATCAGGACACCCTGTATGTTTACTTCAAACGATTTTTTAAACCAGAAGACTGGTAAGAACATTGTAAAACAATATTTAAACACTTGACTTACAAGCGCATGATTTAAACATTTTTTTAAGTTCCCAATCGGATTTGTAATAACTTTTAAAAAACTATCCAATCACAATTCTAAGACAAGACTATGTAAATATTAATTATAATTTTATAGCCTGTTACATGGTAAAAAATTACACTTTTTAGGCCGAATGTAAAAATAAGTTACCCTTTTAAAAAGCACAAAAAATGTATATGAGGGTGTTTTATTAAAAAACAAATATCCTTATACTTTGCACTTTTGAGACTCACAATTTGAAAACTAATTTCAAAATTGAATTGAACGCCTAAAATCGACCCTGTATTTCAGGCGATTTGAACGAAACTCGCGTGTTTTGCAAAGGATAAAATGACACAAATAGCTGACCAGAGGAAAAAATAGAAAAATTGAAAAACCACAACCTACAGTATTTTGATAATCTATTTTCCTTGTGTTATTTGCTAATTTTTTTTCTTCGGTTCTTAAATAAAATGGAAATACCTAAATAAACAGGAAAAATTAGTGCATCCAAATAAAAGTCCAATATTTCCCAGATTTGCCGCGCACAAAAATTAAATAGAGGCTCATGGCTGGTAAAAAGCTTTGGGTATTCGATACCTTTAAGACCTTAGTTTGTTCATAAGCAGGAGCAAGGATTTATTATGGATTGCTAACCAATAATTATGAAATGTCAAAATTAAAAATTTAAGTGGGATATCCCAAACAAACCGTGTTAAAAAGCGAATAGGTTATACCAGATTGTCCAAGGAAATATTTAAACTATCAAACATTTTTCTAAACACATTACCACCTAGAAACAATAGTCTAATAATAACCAAAAACAATGCATCATTGAAATATGTAGGTAGGTAGTATAGTTAAGTAGGTATATTAAGGTAATATAGGTGGGAGTCCTTAAAAATACCCCACCCATGTTTTCTAACCAGAACTAACCCGTACTAATCAAGTAAGAAACAGCAAATTTAATAAATACCTACAATAAAATTATTGGACCTAAAGGTACATTAATCCAATATAAATTAGAGAAACACTTTTAGTTTTTTTTTTAGCTAGGTATTTATAGATTCCCCTTACTAAATAATAATTAGAGATCAAGGTTTTAAATTTGGCGAGATGCGCACAATAAAGATAAATAATAATAAATTCAACAAAGCGCATGCTCGACTTTGCCGCAAAAAACATTATAGAAAACAATACAATAAACAAAACAGTTATTACATTGACAACTACTACCTACGATTAGGTCACAAAAACGTGTTGTGGGTATAAGTTTATAAAAATCAAGGTAAGGCACGATTTATACACATAATGGGTAGTAATAAAAAATAAAATACCTACGTAAAAAATAGACAAACGATTTAGAATATTAAAATATGAGCATCTTATTATGTTTAAAAAACCCGCCCGAATAAAATCAAGGCCTTCACGACTTGATTCACACAGGTGTTCGGGCTGTTGGTTGGCAGAACAAGACACGAAAAGCGGAATCGTTCTTGAACTCGATTATTACATCACAGTTCCCCTCGCCCGTCCCGCCGAGTGGCTTCTAATAACAACTAATATAAACACAGCACCTCGCGTTACAGTGAAATATTAAATTTCCGACAAACAACTCGCACGAATTTTGATACTGCTCTACCCCTCCGCAGGAATGGAACAGCCCTACGCCATCTTTAAATTTATTCACTTATTGTGCCGGCCGACCGTGTAACACCCCGCCTACTGCGGACGAAAGCTAGTTTGCGCAACCCTTCGCCTTAAATTAACCAATTTTAACATTTAACAACGCGTAATTTCCTCGCGTGATGACGATAAAATAAAATGTGGGTGTTGTTAAAAATCCTGCGGGCAGGAGATGAGGGTTTATATATTGATTATTACAAATATATTGATTTTAAAGCCAGGGTAAATCAAGTCGTCGACCCTGCAGCAGGAATTTAGCCGCTTGTTTCACTGCAATTAATCGCCGAACGTTGCCGAAAACGTGCGTGACTACACGAAAACATAAGAAAACACATTTGTTTACCTTGTTAAAGTGACACCATAAAAAAAGAAAAGGGTTGAATCCCCAAACAGGACAACGAAAACACCACAACACTGTTACGACGCCATGTCAGCAAATGTTCTGTCTCTGTCCCTGCCGATCGGGTAGTCGAATTCGGAACTTATCGGGGTTGCTCGGGGTACAAAGAACCGCGAAGTCTTTGAATGTTTTAGCGCACAATCTCGGCGTTTTCCCTCGCGATACCCGCGGATGGATGTAATGAAAATCACCGTTATGAACACTTTCCTGTGATGCGGATTATCTCCGACGGTCCGTATTTAATTAACTTTAAATTTCTCTACCCTATAAAACTTTTTATCATAACATGCTGATAAAATGTGTATTTATATATAACTTAAAATTTATAGAGATAATTTAGGTCAGGCATTTAAACAACAAATTGTAGACAAACTTAAAATAAACAGGGGGTATATCACATTACGAAAAGTAATTATAAAAAATAACTAAACATTTTAAAAAATTTAATGATTATATTTTAAATTCGCCGGTGATGTCAGTAAGGGTGTGCGCGCAAAATCTCTAAGTAAAACACTTACGCAATAATTTGTCCTTGTAAATTCCCAGTAAGCTGTCGACGACGTCGTCGTCTCACTTTATTTATTTAAGCACATGCAGATCGAAGCACAACATCATTCGGTTAACAGTTCACTTGCAGGAGAAATCACAAAAGTGCACTACGAAATTTTCGGGGGTGTAAGAGGGTGCAGAATAAAGTGTAGTGGTGCACACCCTTCGAGTAACTAAATAGAACTCACTCGTGCCCCGCGCAACCCGTGCTGAGAATACCACCACTACACAGTCGCGCTAACCTTGGGAATTGTGGATGGCTAGACGTTCAGCGTATTGTTGGATACCGCAAGCGTTCGGGTGAGATTTCCCCACATCTGGTCGACTAGATTTTGGCTCTTATATCGAGGGCTTAAACAGTCAGCCAGCAAAGTGGCCGTGGGCGTGCGCTCGTAGGTTCCGTTCAGTGCCCGTTTGGTCTGCGAGTTAAAATGGGGATACACGTGCATGCTATGCGGTGGGGTGGTTGACCCCCCCTGAAAAGAGGACGACTTTTTGACTTCTCGTAACACTTTTTTTAAAAGAGAGCTTTCATGTTCATGATATGCCCGTATGAGCTGTATGCATGAAAAGCCACGCTAAGGGTGGGTAGTGTGGGATATCATCATACTACATTTTTTTTATTATTATTTTAAAACGCTTATTTAAAAATCTTTTTTGGAATAAATATATTAATAGTATTGTTTGTAAAGCTGTCTTTTTATAAATCATACTAGCTACACTGAAAAAAAAATATTAGTCATGATTATGATAAAAAAATAAATGTACCATAATGATATGATCTTGTAATTTTATACTTAAATTCGACTTTATATAGTGAAACCACTTAAAATCTTTTTAAAAAAATTTGCTTCATGGATTAATGGATTTTTTAAAATATAATGAAATGTCTATGCCTACTTCTTTTTTCATAAAAACGCGCACTTTAGCAGTTACAAGGCGTCCACAGATCGTAAGACGAGCGATTTAAATTGAGTTCTAGAGATTGGTAGTAGCAAAAATACACAAAAAAAGTGGCCACATTGACGTTTTAAAGGTAAAAATGGTTTGAAACATTACTTTTAAGAAGTATGGCGGTTTTCTGTGGTTAGTCTAAAAATGAAAATATGTGTAAGTTAAATACTGTTTTTTTTTATGTGCCGGGTTGCTTCTTGATTATAAAGATATTTTTTGACCTTTGAAGTCTGTTAAAAATATAAATTAAATTTAATAGGTGTTTATTAGTTTTAAGTAAATTGGAAAATCATAGGCTACCATTGATTTATCAAAATATGTTTTATTTTTTGATAAACAGGACTCTTTTTAACTTGTTTTTTTTTATATTTTTGTATTAATTGCTTTAAGCATTTACCTATTTAAAAAGGCCTTACCGCTTGGCCGTGCTAAGAAGCGTGCGAGAGAAAAAGAAGAATAAGTCTACAACATCTCTATCTCGCTTTCGTGCCTTTTTGGTCGGTAAGGAGGAGTATGTATGTATCCCGTATACCAATCAGCACAAAGAGCAGGAAATATACCCCTTGCTACCAAACAGTGCAGCCACGCAGATCGAGCGAGGAACGTTGTAAACATTTTATTCCCTCTCGCACGCTTGTTCGCACGGTCGAGCGGTAAGGCTGTTTCCAGCAGGTATATGCTCGAAGATTAAAACAAATTTATGAAAAATACCAGTGTACTAATGAGCGAACACAAAAAATAAACGTATTTTTGGAAACTTAGTTATTTATTGCAATTTTTTGTTCTGTCTTGCGAAGCTACAACCTTAATTTAAATAAGTTTTTTCAACATTAGTTTAGTTTATTAGGTTTATTTTTGGTAAAAGTGTTAGCTAATGCTAATTTTCATACACAATATCGTTTTTTTTTGCATTTTTCACACCCTTGGACCTTTGCCTCACCTCCTAAAATATTTTTAAGAAATTCGAATCCTAACACTGTAAAATAAGTGAAAGTGTGCGCATGCTCTTAGCTGTACGCAGTTGCTTACGCAGCTGCTAGTCAACTTTAAACGCTCGAAATGACTTTTTTGTTAAACTGCGGACAGTTAATCTCCGGAACCACTAAACAAATTAAAAAAAAAACCTTGCCGGGTTTTGTTTATTAAAATGTTTTGAAGCCAATTTACCACAATTTGGCAAAAAAAATCCCCTTTTAACGGGGCCAAAATAGTGGAAAAATCGGCAAATTTTTTAAATTGTTTTCCAAACGTCCGCCATTTTTTAGATTTTTGATTAAATGTGGTTAATTGGCTTGTAGCAGACCTTCCTTTTTAAAAAACCATTTGGTTTTTTTGTTTTAACTTGCCAATCTGAAGATTATCTGTCCACAGTTGGACAACTTTTTTCAGCGGATCTATTTTAACGCTCCGTGAATGTTTTTAAAAAAATAAAAATTAAAAAAAATATATTTTTAAACACAAAATAATATTATAAAAAAAGATTTAAGTATGTTTTTATTTATTAAAACAGCATTTTTTTTTAAATTTGTGTTTTTTAGCCTTCTAAAGTGGACTAGTACCTTGAAGACATTACGTTTGAAATAATGATAGTAATATATTTTTATGTTTACATCCCTCACTGCACTGTATACGAGGGTGAAAGAGTTATCCCGAAAAAATTACACATCCACATTTTTACAAACATTCTTGTTTTGGGTTTCGTAAATACAAGAAAAATTGATATTTCTTTTCGTCTGTCTATCGGTTTATCGGTTGGTCTGTCTGTTGGCGCCATAACTACTAACCAATCAAAAAAATGGTATTAAATTTAAATTGGATTTTGTGTAATAGTTATAGAAAATACTCTGCCCATGCATTAAGGGAGGGAACCGTAAGGGTCGATATTTTATGTAATTTTTTTTTTTCTTTTTACAAACGAAATGGGCTAACTTTATAAATAATTAGGTGTTCGAACCTTTAGAAACTTAAGAAATTTAAAAGAAAATATTTTAAAAATGGAGTTTCATTTAAAATAAAGTTTTGCTTCTGTATTATTTTCATAAAAAAATTGGGAAAAGTATGTCATTTTTTGAATTACATTTATAATTTTGGTCATATTTGATCAACAGCATATTACTTTGGTATGTAAGTTTGGGGAAAACTTTTTTCAATTTTTTTAAAGGGTAAAATAAAAATACAATGCGAATATAAAGTAAAACATCCTTTTTTAAACTTTAAAATTATTTAAGTTAGTTCATGAAAGAGTAACCGCTCCTGTTTTTGAGGACGTGATAGCGACCAGAAAAAAAAAACATCTTACAATTATCAAATTACTCGTTATTAAAAACCATGGTAATCACTATCAATTGTTTTTAAAATATTTTTAAAAAAATACCCTTATTTAAGGGTTGAAAATTCCCGACAAACGAAATAAATTATATTATATCGATGAATATGAAGACAATGATTAAATTATTTTTTGTGTCAGATTAAAGCAAAGTCAAGTATTTTTTTAATAAATAAGGATTTATGAGGGTTAAACATTTTTTTAATGTTTTGGGGGTGGTTCACCCCGTTGAAGGGGTAAGATTTAACCAAAATCTATTAAAATGACCGGGATGAGTTATCTTAACTCTTTTGTGAAAAATAAATATAACATGGGCATTTATTCCTATAATATAATATTTAATAAAATATTCAAAGCATATTAGGTTAACAAAAATAAAAACGAAATAATTAAAAAGACGAAATGACAGCCAACTAAATAAAATAATAATTACATTTATAGAAACTTTGTTGAAACTAGTTTTTTTTACTAAATTGTTATAGAAAATTGCAGAAAGCTCCAAACTATAGTAGCAAAGTCTATATTTACCCCATCATCATCGCGTATTGAAGTAAAATTAGAAAATCTAATTTGGGCAGCCAGGCTAATGAAAAAGTAGCATATTTAAAGTTATTGGTAATGGGGTTGCCAAATTTAAAATCGCTTATCATTTCTAGGACATAAAGGCAAACCTTTTAAAGACATAAAAGAGAATAATATACTTTTAAAATGCTTTATTTCTAAAAGATAATTATAAGATATTTAGATTTCTTGACAAGACAAGATGCAATTCATTGTACAACGAATACAAGATATAATACACATTCAACATTAGTTTGGTTTGCGCATGACGTCAATGAGAGAATTGTCACTATTAAATTTAAATGCAATTTGTCTAGAAATGCTGAAGGAGCCATTTATTAATTACGTAAGGGTCACGAGGGGGAGGTAGGGGTAAAGAAAATCTATACATGCCTTTATCTAGGGGAAGTAGGGTAAAGCCCATTCTTACGTAATATTTTACAAGTCGAAATGTATTATTAAAAATCTAGTTCTATTTCAAAAGCTAATTGGTTTTCTTCATTCTATAACGTGCACTTCGATTTATATCTTGTTTTACAAATTTTTATTAGTTTCTTAAGGACTAATTTAAAACTAAGTAGTCGATATTTATTTTAAAAGTGTTATTCGTTTATACATTGTTTAACTGATTTATGTTTGCTTACTTCAAGATTATTTAAAAACTTACTTTTAATTATAATAATAATATCCCAAAGACTGAAGAGTTGTCTAATAATATAAAGATGATCTATATCTAATAGAATGAAAGAGTATAACCTAGATAATCTGGTAGAGATTCAAAATGTTTGATTTACGTCAAACTGTAAGTTTTAGTGTTACTGGTCCTTTTTTTAACAACGTTTTATTATTTAGAAAAACGAAATTAAATCTTACTTAAGAGGAGGGAGGGGGTTAGGGAAATCTTATGAACCCTACATGGGTGTAAGAGGAACAAAAATCGTCACAATCATCCTTAAGTAGTAAATGAATGTCCCCTAAGCAAGAAAAACCTGTTTAAACCTAAAAGATATATTAATTAATAATATAAAATAATTTCAAATATATACTCCTGCGCAAAACTAAGGCATACATTAACACTTGCCATTTACTGCATTGATTAATTTACTCGCATACGTCAGCGATGATGCGCAATATCATACCTTATACAGGGTGTTACAGAATGTTGTGAGGAAAATTTAAAGGCAAATTCTACATCTAAAAATATGAAAAAAAGTTTATATAAACATGGGTCCAGAAATGCTTTGTTTTTAGGATACGGGGTGTTTAAAGTTTTTCGCCTTTTATAGTTTATTTCACATTTTTCGAAAACCCGTTTAGATATTGAGATGAGTTTTGCTACACGCAATATCATTATAGGTCACATTTACATGTACAAAATTATTTTCTAAAAGACTTACATCAGTGGCGTCCGTGCCGGTAAGTTCCTATTTTTAGCGAAGAAAACTTTTCGCCACTGATTTTCGCAAAAATTGGTATTGCTTTCTTAAAGCCGATTTAATTCTGATTAAAAAGTAAGCCCTGGACCTTTTCGTCCTGACTCACCGGTTTCAAAATAAAAATTAAATTTATTAATTCGTATAATAAGCTGTTTTCGCCAAAGACCTTAAATATTTCAAAGAGTCAGAAGAAATATTAGAATGCGATTTACAATATGCATTAAAGCAGAAGAAAGCCATTTCCAGCATTTGATCTAAAGTTAAAATCAAATACATTGTTTATAAACAATTAGTTCAAATAAAATATTAAAATTATAAATAATTCAGGAAACAGCTATGTGTACTTTTATTTTTATTTCGAAATCGGTGAGTCAGAGCAAAAAAGTCCAAGAGGTACTTTTTAAGCACAATTAAACTGGCTTTAAGAAAGCAATACTATTTTTGCGAAAAACAGTGGCTTACAGTTTTTTCGCTAAAAATAAGGACTTACCAGCACGAACGCCACTGATGCAAGTGCCTTAGAAAACAATTTTATTCATGTAAATATGACCTATATTTATACATTTGCGTGTACAAAAACTTATCTCAATATCTTAACGGGTTTTCGAGAAATGTGAAATAAACTCTAAAAGACAAAAAACTTTTAACACTCCGTATCATAAAAACGAAGGATTTCCGGACCCATGTTTATATGAACTTTTTTTCATATTTTTAGATGTACAATCTGCCCCTACATTTTCCTTACAACATTCTGTAACACCCTGTATATTGTATATATAAATAATATATTTTATACGTTGTGCCATGTGTGCAATTTGTTCAAACCGGTTTGCTCAGGTTAGTTCGAGCAATATTGGCGAGGTGTAGAGTGTGGCTGACAAAAAAATAATTATGTGGGGTGTTCAAATATGACTCAGAATTTTATTCTCATAACACTTATAAGTCTTATAACTAAACGAATTCCGTCATCAAACATTCTTGCACTGGCCTATCTAGAATATTGTCAATGTCATTTTGATTTTTATTTAGTAAATGTAAGACCAAGCTCTATCTGTAAACCACTTGGAAAAATGTATTTAACAAGATTTGAGGTATGGTTTCTCTCAGGAAGGTCCGAAAAATTTGGGAAAATTTAAAAAATTGAAAACGGTTTATTTATAGTTTGATCGCTTATAACTCTGAAGGTATTAGTCACAGAGACAAAACTGAAAAAAAGTTTCATATTTAAATTTTCTATAAGATAGGATTGGTTAGAAATTGCGAAATCCATTATGCCTATAACAAAATAGCTATACACAAAAAAAGCAAAAGCCCAGTTTCTTGCGTGATTTTTTTGAACCTTTTAGATTTTTCTGAGAACCTCTCTATTTGACCAATTAAAACGTCATACTATAGAAAAACATCACGCCAAATTTGGTAAAATTTGGTTCAATAGTTTTTGCATAATAATTTTGCAACCCTATTTTGTTTTTAAAAATTTAAAATTTTGTAAATTAGGTAAAGTAAAAGTAATGGCCTTCGTCTTTTGGCATAACAACGTATCATTCATTCATTATCAATGTCACCAATTTATTAATTCGCAAGTTAAATCTGTTTGTTCAAGAAGGAGGAACCATTCATAACGCCGTATTTAAAGGCGTGTTTACACCAAAGTTGACAACTAAAAGTTGACAAAAGATTGTTTGTAGAAAACTTAAAGTAGTCAACTAAAAGTTGCTCTTCTTAAATTGAAGCAACAAGTGAAAGATTTTTTGTAGAAAACTAGAAGTTGCTGTCCTCAAATTAAGAGCAACAAGTGGAAAACATGTTGATAAGGAATTGGCGCGAAAGGTTTGGGCAGAAGTTCTCCAGTTCTCCACTTGTTTTCTACAAGTTTCTTGCGCAAAGCGCGCAGCAATAAATCTTCCACTTTTAGGTGTCAACTTTCTTTGCTTTACCGACACTCCGCGGGAAACTAAAATTTAGTAGAAGATTTGTTTCTCTACAAGTGAAAGACAGAAAAAGTTGCTGTATTTTGTAGAAAAAGCAACAAATTGCCGCAACTTGTTGAAAACTTAGTGGAAGACTTTGGTGTAAACGCGGCTTAATACTGCGCATTGATAATAATATATTAAAGTAGCAATATAAGGCTTTTAGACGATGGCAGAACGCAGAACTGCATAGACTTAGAGGGTAAGTACGTAAGTCGTAAGTGGAAATAACTTTTTAAAAAGTTTTAGAGTAAAAATAGTCAAAACAGTTATAAACAGAGCCAGCACTTTAAGGGTTTATTAATATTGTAAAAATATTCTTACAGTATCTGTAAACAGAGCTTAAGTCCCACAATATTCCCTTTAAAACGTTCTTACAGCAACTATAAGTGCTCTACATCTTTATTACAACGTTTATAAATGCTTTGGGCTCTGTCAAATTGCATACTTTTTATTCTAGTATTAACCCGTAGATCGACTTTAGTTAGTGGGATTTGCCTTATTATAAATTCTATGGTAATGGCGATCAGTTGATCAGACAGATTATATAATACGACGCGATGCATATATCGGTACTGATTGCCTAGCCAACCAAATTTTTCAGAAAATTTTGACGCGCCTACAAATATCGCTAAGTCTAATTTTGATATATGAATTAAAAAAAATGCTCAAAAGTATATATTTTAACATTTAAATTTCTTTCTGATAGTTTATCATTATTTCACAGTGACGTTAAGTTCAGTTCATTTTATATACTTTATATGACGTTCCGACCTCTTTCGTAAAAAGGGTAATTAAGCATGGCGCCTATACGTAGTACATATTTATAAAAAAAACTACAACACTATTGGCATCTATTGTCCTCCCAAAAACTATATTATACAGGCATTATATTGTGGCTATTTTAAAGAAAATAAACTTTTAAATCAATATTAAGAACATCTGGTGTATAGTCGATAAGTAATTTATTGTTATAACCAAGGGTTATTTAAATAGTATTTATCAATTCAACCCCCATCTGTTGATAAGAACTATTAACAGGGGTGATAAGGTAATATTAGTATTAGGGGTGGTTAATGTATGCCTACCCTATTTGAAAGATATGTCTACGCACAATAAAAAAGGAGTTTTTATGAGTTTTAACTATATCTTTATTTGTTTTAATTCGTTTTGTTATGATGTATAATAATAGGCAAATTAAAATAATATGTAGAATATACATAAAACTAAAATAAAGAAATTAACTGAGCATAAAACTCTTAAGCATATGGAGAAAATCACATAATAATGAAGTGTTATAATAGTTTTTTTAGAAAATCTGACCTGAGTATTTTCTTTTAACAAAGTTGGTAAACTAACGGCCCAGATCCCAATCCTCCATGTTGTGCTTTGTTTGTTTACATTAGTTAACCCAATTTTAATACAACAAACCGAACTATCGGAGTTACTGTAAAATTTATTTGAAAATGCCGAGTTGCAGTAAAAAACATTTTATAACTGGAGAGAAAAACAAAGAATAAAAATAAACCTTATACTTTTTGTATAACAAAAGAGGTAATGAATCAAATCTTTCAATCATTTTAAGATTAAGCAGTTGCATTTTTCATAATTTTTCATACAAATTCATTTGTATGAAAAATAGAATTTTAGATCTGTTCAGTACATTTTAAACCCGAGTGTTTCATAAAAAAATGTGAACACTTAACTCTTATTGGGCTTGAACCTCTTATACGTCTTAATTATAATAAAATAATACAAACTCCTTTGGTGAGGCTCCAAACTTCCCACTTTGTTGTTTCTTTATCCCCTAAGTGTCTGGACTATAGAACCTGCTACCTACAAATCCTATAAAATATAACTAAATTAAACTAATCGCCAATAAAAAAATATGCCTTGAATAAGTTCCCATATTTACTAAGTGACATAGAAAATGCCACACCGAGTAGGAGTGCTGTAATTTTAAGCACACTTTTATGCTTTATAGGTCTACTGATAAATAGAAAGTGATAAAAATTTAAATTCGAATTTTCGCAAAATAGCTGGGATATCCTACCTTAATGTTAGAGAAGCAGATGTGGTTGCAAAAATTTGTGGATATAGCGCTGGGCAGTCATGATACCTGGAATGAACACTAATCGTGACCTGCTGCCGTAAACAATAGCACCCCATACCGTAACACTCATAGGGCGATGAAGATGCCGTTAGATGGATAATTGGACGTTTCGTCTTTCACTTCGTCTCCTTTTTACTCTTGCACGGCCATCATGCGTACCCAAACAGAATCTGGACTCATTCCTGCAGACGATTAAGTTCCATTCCATATTCCATTCAAGTCCCTCCCTACTTTATACCAATCGTTGCCGACGATGCTGTGGGATCAAAAAAAGTACAAGATGGAGACGGTAGGAAAACAGTCGAAAAGATCTTATTCGGCGATAAACTGTCCTCATTGTTATTGCCCTTCCAACAGCATCAAACCACTGGTTTGCAACTGCCCTTGTTGTGGAAAATCGATTTCTAAGTGCTAGTTGCCTCAAGTAACGATCCTGTCGCTCTGTAGTTTGTCTTTAGCGTCCAGTACCTCTAACTCGTCGATTTCGGCCTTCTTGGAACCACGCTCGACAACATCTCACTGTAGCTTCGTGTCGATTCACCCGACTAGCGAGTTCACTAAAAGAAAATCCGGTGTTACGAAACCCGATTATCCGACCCCTATCAAACTCGAAAAGTTGAGTGAAATTTGCGCGTCTGCGAACTCTAGGCATAATAGTGAAATAAAACAAATGAAACTAAATGGAATACATTACAGAAAAATCACTGAATATTAAGTAAACATGTTCATATTGTTCGTATCCTGAAAATGCCTTTACAAAAAGAAGTACGGCTCGAAATGCCTTTAAAATTTAATCAGCGTAGACTCTCATGATAGCAAATATGTTTACAAGTTTTTATTAAAATTTAATTAATAATTCTGAGTGTTGCATGTTCTATGTCACTTAGTATACATCCATTCAATCCAATCTCATCCTTTTTTATTTTTGTTTTCAATTGATCGTTATATCGCCTAAAATGATGGTAAATGCTAAAAACAATTAATTCTCAGATAATACTGTGACTAAAATTTATTTAGCAACACCAATATGTTTTTATTCTTTAAATTATCTTATTTCTTCCGTTTTCTGAATATCACAACGAAAAAACAATTCTCTCTTGGAGAATGTCATCTTCTAGTTGACTTCATCCAAAATCAGTCATAATCATTAGAATAACTATCATTGTGGTATACATTTAAAAAATAATAATATGAAAACTTTTTTAAATAACAACCAACCAAACAACACATATACCATTTGTTTTTTGTTTTTGAGACGCAATCGATTATCACCATGAGCATATAGATATAGATGCAGCCTTACCCCTCGGCCGTGTAAACAAGCGTGCGAGAAAGAAAAAAGAATAGCAGTATAACTTTTCTCTCTCGCTCCAAGTGCCGAATTGGACGGCGGGGCGAAGTATATACTCCACTCTGTGTGCTGATTGGTGGTACATACACCTCTCCGCCGATCAATAAGGCACGTTGAGCAAGAGAGAAAGGTTATACTGCTATTCTTCTATCTTTCTAGCACACCGCAGGCCGAGCAGCAAGGCTGCCTCTAGTAGGTAATACGAATATAAATAGGTTGGCCTAAACCAACATAGCCTAAGACAAAGAATTTCTCGTCTACCTTTGCACAAAAAAAAGATAAAAGATAAAATAAGATCATTTTTTTCGTATATGTATGTTATGTTTGCATACAAAAATTTAAAATAAAATATGCACTCATAGTAGTAAAGGTTTTGCAACACTATCAAAGAAAACCTAACATCAGTAGGTAGGCAATTATTTGGTGGTTAAACAACAATACTATAAATCTAAATGATTAAATGATTGGAATTTTTGTCACTAATGAATGGGGGCTCATTTTGGGGGTAGTTGAGTAATCTTCTAATGACATTGAACAATGTTAATTGTTTAGTTAAATAATAATAACCTTTGTGAAATCATGTCTATTAAATCTGAATATATTAGCATATTAAAAGGGGTATGTGGAATGGCTCCTCATTTATTACAATACAAAGTTCGGCGAGTATGTTTACACCGTTAATAATAGTAGGAATCGTTACATGTAGACATTTTTAAATGCCCATAAAAAATAATTTACTGCTTAAGACTCAATTAGAACTGTACTAAGCGTTTCTTAAAGGTGCTTCCCCTTGTAGTATCTCTATTTTTTAAGATAAAAAAAATTGGAAGGTACATCCCCATTTGACATAAATATCCATTATTCATTTCTTTTTTACCACTAGTACTTTCAAATGTTAAATGGGCTAGCGATATATTTTTGCTAATTTTGAAAAGATATATCATTCTGGATACAATGACGACTTTTAAGTAATTTTTGAACACTTCTGCGTCAAAATAATTAGTTTTTTAAATTTTATTAGTCCAGGAATGCTGGACTACGTTAAAACCGGTTATTTTAGATCAACGAGCCATGAAAAAACAAATTTATTCGTTTTGGTTTTTGTACAGCATCTCTGACACTAAAACTGCACTAATACAGGACCAGAGGACCATAGAAAAAAAGTGGTATGTGCTGGGCGTTTGACTAAGATTTTCTGGCGTACTATATATTATTGCATGTACAAATTATAATATATATATATATATATATATACATATAAATATATAACATAAATATACTATATAATATATATAATAATATATATATATATATATATATATATATATATATATATATATATATATATATATATATATATATATATATATATATATATATATATATATATATATATATATATACTAGAGATACAAAAAATTTCAGTCTAAAATAGGATTTTGTTTAACAATGGGATTTTTGTTTTTTTTTTAATAATAAATTATTTATTTTATTTATTTGAATTCCATATCACTTAAAATTTGTAGAAAAAATCCATAATTAAAAAAAATAATAATTTTCAATTTTTTTTTCCAGAGGTATACCTTGAGAAATCCCGGGGAATTCGGTTTTTTAATTATAACTCGAAAAATATTGCATTTAGGCAAAAAGGTTATATTACTTAAATTAAAGGTCTTGCAAAAATACGTAGTTTATGTAAAATAAAGTTTCGTGCATCTTTTATAATTTTTAAGATATTGACGTATTAAATTATAAAAAAATTGTTAATATCTAAAATTACGCGTTTTTCGATTATTTGCTGTTTGACCCCCACAATTTTGACTTCAGATTCGTTATTAGCGGAAAAAAATACTCCATAAAATCCTAGTCCGACACCAAGCACACACCCCTTTTTTTGTGGGCATGTGTAATTAATTTATAATGAGTATTTTAAAAACAGTCTAATCCTAACTATGTAAAACCAAATTATTTGGAACGAAATGCTCTTTTAGGATCGGCGAACGAGCAACCCTTGTTCCATTTTGGTCATAAATAGGCTTTACAACCTTTTACTCTGGATTGTAAAAAATAAAATATTATCAAATTTATTTTTCCATGCCTGCTTGATTGATTTATAATTAACCGTTTTAACGTATTCATGGTACTCTAGATTAGAATTTAAAAAAATAAATAAATATTTTACAGCTGAAGTATCAACAAATGATATATAAAGTGTCATTGTATTTAAAAAGTCATATCCTATCGAAATTAAAAAAATATACCGGTAGTGCCTTCAGTAGTGACTCTAGGATGTTCAAAATTTTTTATCTAAAAAGTCACGTGGGTCCCACGCCAAATATATACTAGATGAGGGGACACTTTGGTAGAGAAGATTGTCATTTTGGAGTTTGCGAAAAAAGGTGATTCTTTTGCGAGCCCCCTTTCCAGAGGAAAGTCCAACTTTCAAAAGTAAAACCCCTATTTGTATTTTTTGATCAAATTTTATGGTCAAATCCCAAATTTCGTAAAAATATCTGCTTTGTTCTTGAAATTGGAGGCATTTGAAATATTTGCTTAAGATAATTGTTGAGTCAAAAAATTTCAACTGGCTATGGTTTTTAGAAAACCTTAATGATAGTTAAATTAACGAATAAAACATAAATAGAGGATTCGCTTTTAAAATTTGTTTTTGTTTGGTAAAATTAAAAAAAAAGAACTTTTTTTGGCAAATTTTATAATAAAATATTTCTTTACCAAAGTTGAGGCAAATATCATCTAAATAGAATATATTTGGCGTGGATTCCATGTCTGGCTGTTTAAAATTTGAAAGTAATAAACATTTACGGTTAAACCGAAAGTGATTCAAAACAACTGAATAGGTCAGACAATGCATATTTATATCAAAACCATCCTACAAAATATAAGTTTTATATTCAAAAAAGGGTATCTCTAAAAAACATTCGGGATAAAGAGTACTAGTCTCTTAACAGTCAAGAAAATATACAAAACATTTTTTTGAAATAAACAAAAATATGTATATTAAAAAGGGGACAGGTTATACTTACTAAAATAATAAATGTAATACTTGTTTATTATTTGTTTTTATTTAAAAAGGAACCCTTTACCATATTAATGACCCTACTCTTAAAATAAAGCTTTTTTCTCTTGTCCAACGACTAGGTGTAGGGGACCGGTCCCTCTTTAATTGGTGTTTTTAGCGCTTTTATTCCAAAGAATTAGCCAAAATATGGCTTCCCTAGCAGCTCCCAATAGAGTAACAAAAGTGCCACTTTCATGTATCCCTCTACAGTCCATCTGGAAAGGCTCCGATCTAACCAGTTGTTTGTTTTCACATACGGCACCAATGGTACGTTATTACTTGGTCTTTAAACCTACATAGACTTTACCATAGTAAAAAACATATACCTACAATTCAGATAAAATATAATATGATGTTATTAGTTTAAATGAAAAATATACCGGGTAATCCAGGAGGGTGGCTTCCCCCCTTTTTTCCTATTTTTTTTTTAATTAAAACTTGGGTATCCATATATGTAATTGCTAATGTGGATATATTTATATGTAGGTAGGTATATATATTTATTTGTCTGTCCACGTGATTCTGAAGTTATGGCTTGAGCTAAAATCATGAAATTTGGCACAGTGGTAGTCTTTAGCAGTGGCTAGAACCTAACAAAGCGCGTTTTTTGAATTTCGCCCCCGGGACAAAAATAGGAACAAAAAAGTGTTTTTTTACCGTTAGCCATACGGAAGGCGTCTTACGGAGACAGAGGCTACCTAATATTGTCTCTCGCCTGGCGGAGACAGGCTTTTCATCTAGTATCATATAATGCCAAATTTGACGTTTTTTGACGTGTCTTCCGGTTTTAACGAAAATGGCCTTAACTTTTGATTTTTAAATAAAACACCCAGTATATTTTTACATTTTTGGATTCCTGGCTAGATTCTGCGTCTGACTGTACCCTATACCAACGATTTATATGCCCATTCGTTAAATTTTAACAGCTTTCAATTTTTTTTTTAATTATTAAGCTGACCCTCATGGGCCATACTTTAATGCCAATTAATTCAACAAATATAAAGTAAGTAAGTAAGTAAGTAATCTTAAGTCACGTGACTTGTCAAAAAACCGTCAAATTTGACATAATATTCTAAAGTTTCATTTTTTTATATCAAATAATTATTCAGAAAATTTTTCCAAAGAAACGTAGTTTCTGAAAATTTTCTGGAGAAATGCGCGACCGAGGAAAAATTTCTGGCGCGTGGGATTCGGTAAGAAAATTTTACACCCAAAATGTATTAAAAAATAATAGAAAAAAAAACTAACTTAGGTTAGACTTTTATTCTATTATTTTAATTAAAAATTTCCACCCATTAATGTTGTTTGCCTACCTAGACAGGAGGAGAAAAAAATCCGAACAATTTGAAGGTTGCTACGGTTAACTGTTAACTGTTAAAATTGTTTAATTGGTCTAAAGCACAGGTAAAGGATTACTAATATGGATAGGAAACTTTTAACCTTACATTTGATCATTGCGGCCAACGCTACCTGGCGGGTTTAGGAAATAACACCGACTAAAAAAGTGGCGGGTTCTTCAAAATTTTCGTTGTTATAATTTTATTTTTAATTGAAATAAAAACAACAAAAAAAAATAGTAATTTTTTTAAAATCATATATTTTTATAAACACTAATGATTATTATGATTTATTCTATAATAATATTATGCAAACATCAAAAGGTAAATACAATTAGGTAATAAAATTCTAAGAATTAATTAAGCCCACTTCTTTTCCTGCAAGCAGTACTAAAAAAACAAAGACGGAATTGAATCCTGTTTAAAGGTAGATTAATTTCTGGTTCCACCAACATACCAAGCTTCTGGACTAAAATGAATAGTACAAATACGGTATGACTTTCGGACTTTTTCCATAGGCTTCACCTTTAAGTCTTCTCGACTAATTGCATTAATCCAAATATCATACAGCTAAAACAAAATTTTACTTTTTGGGTTTTCTACTACAACCCACAGTCAAGAAGAACATTTTAGGGGAAAACGAAAATAAGTTTGGGATAAACACTGGGCATTTTAGGCCAATCTTAAAAAATTAAATGGCAATGAAAGTTTTTTATTTGTGTTTTTTTTAAAAAAATTTTCCCTTTCCCAGCAGTTTTTGAAAAAAAAATTTTTAAAAATTTTCCTTTCCTTTAAAACCCAAAAGGGGAAAAATATCCATTTTGTGGAAAGATGAACATGAACTTTCCCAAAAAATGGTATTTTTTTAAAAATTCACCCTTTAATAAAAAATGTAACATATAAAAATGTTGTTTTTTATTTTATTTTGTGTAATAAGGGAAAAATTTTTAAAGCCCTTTAAAAGGCTCTTGCTGGCTCCAGCGACGACAAATACCACAGATTTTTAAAAACCTCTGTGGTTTTTAAAAAAAATTTGAAAAAAATAAAAGGTCTCTTCTTCCCCCAAAATTTCCTGTCAAGCCAAAACCCAATTTTAAAAAAATTAAATATTTATTAAAGGATAATTAAAATTTTTACTTCCCCCTTATTTTTGAAAATTTATACATTTGAGCATCCTTATTTTAATTGTTGCCATTAACAAGCAGTTGAAAACCATGGCGAAAAAAAATCACAATTAATAAAAAAGTACAAAAAAACGCTGGAATTCAAATAAAAAAGGAAAACTAAATCCACAATACTCAAAATTCAAAATCAAAAATGTCATCGAGTGACGCAACACGCATTTGCGAAGTTTTGTTAAGCCCTCTGGTGAGTTTAGGAAAAAATAATTTTTACTATTTTTAGTAAACTGTTACGGTAATTAAAGTTGCCACGGCATGCGGTCTAAAGTGGACCCTGCCACTTTAGACCGACTTACCGAATGTCCCGCGTCCTTGAATTTATGTCCAGAATTTTTTCAAGGACTAGGGAGATTATAAGTGACAATTTGAAACCTAGATTTTTAAGTGATTCAGAGACGGCGATATTAATAAGTGGCCATATATATGTCAAAATAAGGACACATGGAATGGACTTGAGATTCTGATTTGAAAATAAAAATCTTCCTGTCAAAATTTCTGTTCGTATATTCCATGACTTAAATGTCATTATTTTTATTTTAATATTAATGGTAATTTGCTTACCGAAACTTTCCTGGTCTTGAATTAATAAGTAGAGATTCCTTCTTAGATACATTTTTTTTTAGAAAATTGTACCTCATCGGTTTTCCTACTTCTAAATAGGTACTGGCGAGCTATAAAAATCTTCGAGCATACACTAACCTGGAGGGATAAAGCAAAGGGCTAAAAACGTGGTCGCAAAGAAAAAAACAACAGTCATCGCCGTTGCTATCTCTCCCTCTCAAACAGGTACGCTGTGTAAGAGAGATAGCAACAGCGATGACTGTTGCTTTCTCTTTCTAATGCGATCACGTTTTCAGCGCTTTCATTTATCCCTCCAGGTTTGTATATGTTCGAAGATAAAAATAGGTCCGATATGCGGTCGGGTTAAAAAAATGCTTGAAAAAACATTATACCAAATATAAGCAAAACGGATTAATTTAAAAGTAACACAAGTGTTAGTGCATAATGAAATTTTTTTTTCAAACGTAATAATAGTATATTGTTTTATTAAGAGTAAAATAATACTTTTTGTGGCAAGCCATGTTTGTGCCTTTATAATTTCCAAAAGTACGAGTATTATGTCTGATTCCTAAGATTCCACGGCACGGAGTATTCCGCCAGATGTTTTGGAAATCGCAAATACTGTAACCGACGCGACGGATTATTGCCTACCAAGTCCACTGCTGTTTACGAAGCTTCATATCGTCCTTTAATACAAGGGTGTGATGAAAACAATATAAAACATTATCTGGAAAAAGTATTATTAACATATGGTCGCTCCAGAATAATAGACAACTTAAAATTTTTAATTTTTGTTAATTTTCGATATACTGATAAGGTTTTTTGGGTTCTTTCTGATAACACAGATCCACAAAAAAAAAGTGGTGTGTGCTGGGTGTCGGGCTAAGGTTTTTTTGGCACATTTTTTTTCGCTGAACACAAATCTATAGTCAAAATTGGGGGTCAAACAGCAAAAAATAGAGAAAACCCCAAAAGACCGACACACGGTACACTTACCGGCTGAAACATGCCACCACGGAATGATTGGACTACGAATATATAATCTATAAGAAATAAAAAAAGTTTTATAGATCAAAGAGAGAGCTTTTTAAATTGTCTATAAAAAAGTTATATAAACATTTTTGATAAGGTAAATAATAAGGAAGATAAAAACAAAAATGAAATTTTGACAAAAAAATTCAGTCCAAAATAGGAAAAATACTATTTTTTTATTAATGTGATTTTTTTTTTTTTTTTTTTTTTGAATCCCAAATTTTTTATTTTATTTTTATTAAATTTGTTTTGTCTGTTTGGCCCCCAATTTTGACTTCAGATTCGTGTTTAGCGGATAGAAATTGAATCCTTTTTGAATCGAATTCAGGAATCGATTTTTTTTAAGGAACCCGAAGGCTGGAATCGATTATTTTTTAAAAATAGGATCCTGATTCGGATTCGTTATATAATTTTAAAATGATTCGGAATGTTTTCAAAGAATCCGATTCCAAAAAGGAATCGATTCCTTATATTTCTAATTTGAGACAAATGTCAAAACCCGCCATTTTAATTTTTTATATTTTCACCCAAGTTTCTTAATATTTAAATTTTGACCTAGCCCCCCTAAAGTCCTTATATCCAGAATCTGAGGCTAATTGGTTTATAAATGCGCCATTTTAAATCTTTCATTTTAAATTTCCAAATTTTTACCTAAGATTCTTAATCAGCATCACATTGATTTTCAGAAATTAAGATAAAGAATTTACATCTACCTATTAAGATTTTGAAATAAAAAAACACACCTAACATGTGATTTTCAACTAAAATATGTTGTTTTTTTAGGTCCGAAGAAACAACATTTAAATGAAACATTTTTTTCTCGTAACCATAAAGTGTGGTATCCAAAAATGGGTATGCATTTATGTTAAAAGTTCTAATTGCTCGATCTTTATGATTTTTGTCATCCTTGAGATAACCCTAAGACCCTAAGGCAGAGCTGTCAAAGTACTCTTAAATAGTACTTCAAGTACAAGTACCAAGTTTTTGATTTTTTAAAAATTACTTCAAGTACAAGTACCAAGTATTCATTAAAATGTACTTGCATTTTTAAGTAAATTGAAAAAGTACTTGAAGTACCACCCAAGTATTTTACTTGAAGTAAATCCAAGTACTTAAAGTATGCATCCGATGTCCGAAATAATGTAAAATTTCGTGTGTAAATTTTGAACAGGCCTAAACCGTACTCGAGCCCGGGCCTTAAATATTATAAGAAATATTGGTTTTTACCAAAATAGGTTTTTCCCGTGTTGCCAACGGGTTTGGGGACGTTGGCACCGTACATTGAAAAGCATTTCAAGGGGCCTACACCGGTCCCCAAATATCTTGGGAATATTTTTTTCTAATAAACACAAAATCTAGTCGAACAACCTAACTTCAATTTTGATGTTTTCCATTTTATTAGGGAATTTTTTTAAGTTGCCTATTAAAATACAGTGGTTTTGTTCGAAAGAACGGATTCACAATACGAAATAGTTGGGAACCGCTCCATCAAACGTCAAATCCCCCTTCTACTATTAGGTATCTTTCTTTTTATGTACACCAGACCAGAGCATTAATTTTCGTTGACACAAGACCGATTAAAAGAACAAAATTCTAATTCTCAGAATAGTTACACTTGTCTTGCTGTTTGATCCAACTCAAATGAGCGCTGTAATGCAATACAATGGAAACAGCAGCGGTTGCGCGTATTTCTTGTTTTAACTTGTTTGAGATTATCTAAGGCGTGAAATTCAAATACTTGGTTGATTTTTTACCCAAATACTTTTTATTTATTGAAGTATTGTTTTTACCTCAATTACTTTTTTTTTATTGAAGTACTTTCTTTACTTAAATACTTTTTTTTCTTGAAGTACTTTTTTTTTCTTCAAGTACATGTAATACTTCAGGTACTTAAATAAATACCAAGTAATTTACTTGGTCAAATCAAGTAAAAATCCAAGTATCTTTATAAAAACCAATCAAGTACAATCAAGTACCTCCTGATAAAAAGTACTTGAAGTAAAATACTTGAAGTACAAAAGAGTACTTCAAGTAAAATTTTCCTTGAAGTACTTCAAGTTTTGACAGCTCTGCCCTAAGGGACTTTTAAATGGAACATTTAATTATTTATATTCCGTAGACAGATAAACTATTAAACGGTAGTGGTAAAACTTTCTATACAATTACAATAAGTCCCATTTATAAGTCTCTTGAGGTTATCTTAAAAATCACATTTAAAAACCTTATGAAAATCCAACATAGCAAGTTTTAAAATACAGTTCGAAAAAATGTTCCAATTAGGGGGATTCATGTGGATCTCAGAAATAACATATTTAAATTTGAAGAATATTTACCAAAAACTAATTTGGCTAAGAGTTACAGCAGCTAAAATTATTTATCGGGCTCCGTGCTAAAATCTTTGACGCTTGATTAATCATCTGTATTATTCGTATCGAAGTACCCATTTGTAAGCATAAAAACTAAAGATGATCCAGATTCGTGATCCGACAAATAGGAATCGATTCCCTGAATTCGATTCCTTTTTTCTTTAAAAAAGGAATCGTTATTTGTATTGGTGATTCGATTCCTTTACGAGGATTCGGATCCTTGAATCGATTCCTTTTATGAAGACTCCGGCCAGTTGCCCGGCACCCCCCCACTTTTGTGGCGTGTGTAAATATACTTGGAAAAGATGATATTCGTTACCCTCCCGAGATT